>JAKJJM010090057.1:0-14532 GCA_021901965.1 Pipa carvalhoi
GTTTTCACTTTATGCACCCTGCACTACAACCTTGGAAGATTTCTGCTTCTGGATCTTAAACATTTATACCATTGATAAGGCACTATTGTCTTGCGCTCCCTTTGCCTTTACAGGGTAGAAAGGCAACACAATCCCTCTTTAATGGTAACACATAACCACCTTTGTTCACATTCAATGAATACAATGAAAATTCAAACAACAAAGAGAAAATTTGAATGCTATAAGCATAATTTCACCACAAACAAATTAAAACTTACATATCTAGTCAGGTGATTTTGTTGAATTCTTTTAAGCTTATTTTCTCATTGAAACAATATACTAAGATATCGCAATGCATTAAAAGTATTTTCTAATTAGGATTGCATATCTCTTAGCTTGAATTATCTTGCCTATAAATTCTGCAAAGTGGATCCTATAACAAAGTGTTAGATGATAAAACTAGTACTGCTACATCTGTAACACATCTTATTCCAGCACTCAACATCCAGGCACAGATATTATTTCTTTTGGTATAGTCATTATATGAGTTCACAAGGTTCTGTGATGGAGAAAAGATCATCAGAAATGAAAGAACATTTTATCTTTAGTCATAAAAGAAAAAGAAGAAAACTGGTACCTATTAATTTTAGGGTGTTTACCACCCTAAGAAGCCAGAACAAATTCTGGAAATATTTGACTTCAGCTCTCTGTATAAATAAGTATCCATCAATGATAGCCTCTTGAAAGGACCAGACCTTTAAAAAATACTGCTTGGCGTCCTTATCCAATTTTAAAAAGAATCCATTGCTATTGACAATGAAAAGCACATAAAGGTCTTCTGGTTCAAAGGCAATGACCTTGCACAGGAAATCATAGAATTCCACTTGAAGGACAAAAGTCCATCTACTTCAGTCACTATATACGAACTCAGGCAGTCACAAAAAAAGTATATTCTCCACTATAAAAACTTGGGTTTACAGCATTAATAACCATCTAAAGCAAGACTCTGCTCTAAAAACTATTGATATATAGAGATTGGGACTACTGGCTTTAATAAGAGAAAGGAACATAAGGGCAGCATGGAGAGACTCTCTCTTTAAAGACATTATATAACCTGCATATACCATGATCATATGTATACATCCTTCTTAAAAAGTCTTGAAAGCTTTGCTTACTTGATGATCCTTCTGTAAATTCAATAACTGCATTTGCTTATCTTCAAACAATAAAGACTAATGGCCAAGCTAGTTTTTGTAATAGGCAAAGCAAAACTGGATCCATGGAACTTTGTGCTGCTATCATCAGTCACCAACTAACAGTTTGGGTCTTTTAAACATACTATACTTGGAGGTCTCTAGACAGAGCTACAGCTGAGACTTTATAGCTGGATCCATGAATATTGCATCAACCTGTTCAGAGCATTGCAAAGGCTGCCACTACTGACACAAGGCATATACAGTGGATGAGCTCACACAAGCTAGAAACACTATCATCCACAGTGAAGAAAAGGAGACCTGTGGCCTGAGATTTGAGCTCCTCCTTCAAGATGGTCCCCTTAAGAAACTTGACCCCTTTATAAATGTGTAAGTGGGGGATGCTGGAGGATAAAACAGGCTTTCCTAAAGCTCAGGTTAGTGGCAGAAAATTGGTTACATCTGTGACTCTACTATTTGGAATCAATCTTTGCAATGATTCAGAGGCTTGGGTGGTGTAATTTGGTGCAGTGTAGTGGAATTTAAAATTCAGTGCCAATGACCTTAGTATGAAAATAAAACAAACTATTTGTTAGCTGAAACTGGTAACAGTCATTTGTCACACACTGATGCACACACCAGTTGTGGACCCCACCATGTTTCTGATGGCTTGGCCACAAACACTATAACAAGGGGCAGTACCTGAGAACAAACAGGTGCATCGGGAGACAGTTTTCTGCTCCAGAAACAAGAGGAAAGTAGCAGGCTACAGAAAGGTGGGAGATGCTGACAATAGCTGCTCTAGCGCACTACAGTTTCTAAGAGACTGAGGGCCAGATTCTCCATCGTCCGCATGCCATGCAAATATGCCTTTGCAAAGGCATATTCACATGGCATTTGGACGATGGAGAATCTAGCCCTGAGAGAGGTGAATTGCAAAACTCATCAGGGCAATCCAACAATAATTCCAAGTAAACAAACTGTATATTTACTTGTGTATCTTTACCATGAATAAACTAAGCACTGAAAAAGCCTGTTTACAGTGGGCATTCTACAAACAGCTGCTTTTGGCATACAACAAACCATAATTCATATTCTGGCATTGATTTCTTCACAAACAGCATGTATAAAAAGTTAAAAAAAAAAGTCATGAAACTAGAAACAAAAAAACACTTCAAAAGCCAAAACTGTAAAAAGTATCCAAAGACAAAACCCAGCAACAACGAACTGAAAGAGCCAAACCAACCAATGAAACAGATGTAAAACAAGCACAGAAGATGTTTAAAAGAAACAATAATCTTTATCCTCAGCAATACAGCAGTATGGTATACAACCAAGCTTAAGGCCAAGTCGCAGCTGACCTTCTGCAACTGCCTGCGAATTTACAGGTTCCTCATTGTCTCAAACCCACCTTGTGTTGAAAGTTGGGGGCATGTACTATGGGAGAGGGTCAATTAAACCCCCACTTCTTCTCCCTATTCGGGTTGGGTAGGGAAGAATAACTTCAGTTAATGGGGGTCAGTTCTAACTCTCTGACCCCTGCCCCTTAGCCCGGGGGTCTACTATTGACCTACCATTTTTCTAATAATCTTGATCTGCTGGTTCCACACCATTGCCCCCCCCCCAAAAAAAATAATACCAAACAATTGTCAGTAAATTAGAACATAAACAAAACCAAAACCCAGAGATGGAATCAGAGCCAGAACAAAACCATGGGTCTCTGCGCACATCTCTAATCATAACACTTGGATTAATTAGTTTATGAGATTTTTCCCCATTTAAATAGCTGGTGTTTTGTTTCATTATTAATAATATGGACTGCCCCACAACATCCACACTGTGAAATACACCCACACTACAATACAGTATAAGTGTTGTGCAGCTAAACATAGTTCTATCCAATATTAGCTTTGACATAGTTATGTAACTATATTTGTAACTGCCTGTGGTGAAATGCTAACCTGACTGATGGGTTAATAGTTTCCATCATTATGTATTTTGACCCTTGTAAAATGCAGAGAGGAAAGCAAGTCATATCATCCATGCTATAGCCATCTACCATTAGTATTTATTCTATTTTTGTGAAACTGGTGAGATATAATATATGTTTAGTGGTTAGATATACCATCTTGATGGAACCCTGCAGTGTAGGTTTTATAATGTGACCACTAGCCACTGCTATGTTGTAACTTAGAGTGTACATTGTCTGGTATAATAGGAAACTAATTGTATGTGGTTTAAGGAAAAGCAAAATAGTTATTTTAATCTTCAGTTCACCCTAGAACATAATTATTTGTTATCCCTTAAAGGACCAGTAACACCAGATAAAGAAAAAATTCCATTTTGGGTTGGCATGGCACACATTTTTACACAGTACTAGAACCTTTTTATTATTTTGAGTTTATTTTGCTTCCTTGTGGTTTCAGATATTTTTTATCTGTTGAGTAGAAAACCCCCACCTAGTCCTATTGTTTACTTTTAAACTTTAGATAATATATATCTACAAAGTGCCACAGAAAGCACAATTTGGCTAAAAGCAGGAGAGAGAGAGAGAAAAAACAAACAAACAGAAATTCAGCTTTAAAGTTGAATAACTGCCATACCAGCTCAAATAGTTTTCTTTTTTTAGTTTTCCTGGTGCTTTAAATTACTTAAATTTTCTCATAGGCTGAACTTTATGGACCTGCATATTTATTCACCCTTATCATTTAAGTTTAGCATGTCATAGACAGTGGTAATTAGAATATATTTGCTAGAATAGAATTTGCTTCTGTCTATAATTTCTTCTCTTCTGGTCTGGGCACTGCCGCAATCCTCTTCACCTCTGTTCCTCACCTCTGTGAATTTCATCAAGTTGAGCATGTGCAGAAGCAAAATTCTGACATAAAGATGCATCTACAAATGCTCAACAATTTAACAGGAATCAGGAAGTAAAGAAGATCGCAGTGGTGCATAGAGCACCACTTGTTATAGAGAGCAGAAGGCAGCGCTGGAGCCTAAAACCTGTATCGGTAAATATTTCCCCCTCCAGTATTAAGAATCACCCCTAGTAGTAACAACTTTAGTTTTTCTTTAATGGCAAGTGGGTGTGACTGGGCACCTAGCAGTGTTTGTGCCTGAGGCAGACTACGGTGTCTTGTGCATAATTCAGCTCTGTATCCAGCTGAGTTGCCTTCTGCTTCAAATGTGATAAATGTTGTGCGTTTAGTCTTAGACCTATATTCCTATTCATCACTGTGAACTCAAACGCATTGAAATCTGATATAATGTGTTTTTAATGTGAATGAATTAATTTTTACATTTCTATTTAAGTTGTACTATTACTGAATTGCACTGTAAAAACACATTAAAATCACATCACTTAGATAAATTAATTTAATAAATGCATTTGCAGCCAGACCATCACATGAGGAGGTAACAAAGTAGCGTGAAAGATGCAACTGGGGAAAGGAGTTACTGCTGGACACTTGTACTGTAAAGTCATAGGTAAAAACTGCATGCTGCTAGCAATGGATCATTTTAATGGACAGTGATCCTGTGTAACAAAGACAGAATGCCTAGTATATGGTAATACATCATTTAGTGGGAAAAAGGAATGCTTTAATTATAACTAAACTGTCACAATGCTGCCTGCCTACTGGTCTCTAGCTCCTGCAATGTCCCCCAGTCCATGCCCTCCCTCCCACTTATCTCTATGATCCACATTCCTGAGTGGTCTTTTAATCCTTGTGGGAAGCACTGCAGAGGGAACTCTTTCCCAAATGTTCAGATTCCTGTAATTTGCGCCTGTCATTTAAGGCAAATTTAGGTCAATTGTTTGAGTTTCCTGTTGAGGATTCTTTTTAAATCTAATTAAGCCATTTTGTGTGTAACCACATCATTACAACAATCTAGCAATATGAAACAGATCAAAAAAAAAAAAAAAAAAAGAAAAAAATACAGGGGAGTAAATTAGTGATGAAATAAGCCCCAGCAATACAAACAATATTAAAAACTGCTTCACAATTCTCTATTCTATGACTAATGGGAAACTATTAGCCATTAAACTCAGCAATGCAACCTGGGAACTTCAAAATATCCCTAATGCTAGATAAGAACAGTTTGATTATTTTTATTGTAAAGTCTCAGAGAACAACTTAATTGCCTCCCTTCCTCAATATGCAGGAAAAACATTTGTAATTCCATATATATTTAGTATTCCCTGCATCTGCTGATTCATGGAATGAAAAATTCCCCTGTTTACAGGAAATAAAAGACACTGCTGCTCAACTGTGTTCATGCTAAGGGAGACTCCCATTTGTATGTTATGTATATATGTATAATTTTATTTATAAAGCGCCACAAATTTAGGCAGTGTTGTACAATGCAGCAACACAAATATAATACAGACATGGGAAAAGTGCATTAAACAAACTGCAGAGTGCACAAAAGAACCACAACGTTTCAGGGGATGTTTGTTAACCTCTCTTCATCAGGGTACTAGGATGATATTGGAAAGCTTAGTAACTTTTATATATCTGTGGCAGTGGCTGCAAAATGCTAAGCCCTCTAATTTAGACACAAGTTAAATGAGGCCTATGGGCGAAATTTATTAAGCCCGTAAAGACTCGATTCGAGTCTTTGAGGGCTTTAATCACGCTTCTCTGCAATCGGATCTTTCATCCGAAAGTTTTGTAGCCATAGAATTTATGGATACCTTTCGGGCGAAAGATCCGATTGTGGAGAAGCGAAATCAAGATCCCGCCTGATGGTCTCGCGAGAATTCTCGGGTGGGAATTCTCACGTGATTAAGCCCGCAGAGACTTGAATCGAGCCTTTACGGGCTTAATAAATTTTGCCCTATGTGTTTTATGTGTTGAAATGGCTGGAAGGTTGTAAAAGAGGTCCTATTATGTTTTATTAGCAAGGCAATCCCAACAGAATACTTAAAATGGCTTCTAACACACCTGGTTTAGTTCGTGTATGGCCAGTCCAGAGAGGAAAATTCCCAAGTGCTAGCCCAGGGGCAGGTTTCCTGGAGGGAAGATGGGAAGGGTTTAAGTATAGATGTTGAGTCGAGCTAACTGTACCTTGTCTTAATGTAAGCCGGTTACAGAGTTTGAGATGAAAATTTGTGATGTGCATAATAAACTCCAGCTGAGTTGCATTACTCTGCATTGTTAATCTTGATAACAGTGTTCTATTAGCAGAAAAACAGTGATGTTTCCAGTGATTTTACTATATTACAAAGAAACCCAAGTGCCCACCTGTCAATATTATACATACTGTTGTGTGGGAATGACTGCTTCCTTAGTTTTGTCCGTAGGAGCCCAAAATGTTAAAATAAAACATTTAGCTTGGGACAGATATAAAGAAGTCTTTGTCCCTGTGTGCACAATATCCAGTAAGGATTGTGGTTATGGTACTGGCTGAAATTACTACATATTATTCACAGTCACTTTAAACATATTAGTTCACCCTACACTAGCTTGACATGGATTGCTTTACCATAGTGCCTCATCACCAAGAAAATCCTGCATAAACTGTGAAAAACTAAAAAGCTATCTGCCACCAATGTGCAGCAATCAGTTCTCCTTCCCATTTAGATTGTAAGCTCTATGGGGCAGGTACCTCCATCCTCTTGTTTCAATCATTGTATGGCTTAAGAGTGCTGTATCGTGATGATTTTATGCTTGTAATTTATTTTAAACTTGTACCATGTCAAGAACTTTTCCCATGTCTTTATTATATTAGTATTGCTGAACTGTACAACACTGCGTAAGTTAGTGGCAATGCAAGCAAGCGCAGAAACAGTATTAGGTCCCAATACAACTTCTGCACTTACTCACATCGACAGTGAAGAAGAGGAGGAAGAAGTGCTGGGGACTGAGGGCCACATTCAAATCCGAATGTGCCTGAATGCGCCCGATCGATCTGATTTTAGCGAAGTGAATGAGGCGCACTGCTGGAATTGTCACGGACGCCACTGTTCGCCTGTTCTTCAAGCATATTGAGGCGCATCCATGAGAATTTCAACGGCGTGTCTCATTCACTACGTTAAAATCAGATCGATCAAGTGCATTCGGGCACATTTGGAATTACTGGAATGTGGCCCTGAGACACTGGGACCTGAAAAAAGAAGATTACTGAGACCTGCACTGGTAAGTATTTTGAGACCACCCAAGTTGAATCATCCCTAGAACAACAAGCACAATAATTCTTATTTAATTCAGTATTGGAATAACAAATGAAGTTGAGCATCTCCTTGCCTCACAATGGGCGAAATTTATTAAGCCCGAAAAGACTCGAATACTTGGATTCGAGTCTTTTCGGGCTTAATCTCCCGAGATTGTTGTGGGAGATGATCTCGCTTTCACTTATCTGCAATCGGGTATTTCGACCGAAAGGTAGCAATAAGTTCTATGGCTACCAAACTTTCGGTCGAAAGATCGATTGCACTATTCCGCAATCAAAATTCTCGCGGGATGATCTCGCGAGATCATGTCCCACGGGAATCTCGGAAAGACTGATAGCGGTCTTTCCGAGTTAAATAAATTTTGCCCAATATATGAACCACGGGTGAAAATAGCCAAATCAAATTCATACAACTAGGAGTTGACTGTGTGCTTAGCTGTAGAGGCAAGATTTGCTTTAAAACATTTGAAGAAAAAACATTATACATCCACCAGTAGGCCATCCACATTTGAATCCTCTGCATTGCCTTGATTTACAAATTAGCTCTTTTTCAAAGCTAATAAGATTTTTTTTGCAGAATGAATCCTTCATAAAACCATGCTCTCCATAATCATTTTCATCTATAATTAAGTCTGGATAACATACCTTAATATTCCTTCAAAAACTTTTACCGTTACTGGTCTGGTTGGGACCTTGTTCCCTTTTAGAAATTCTGGGTAAACTTGTTTTTTTTGTCAGTCCTGTAGTCATACTCCATTGTGATTGCTAGGGTGGCCAAAAAAGTGCTTTATATCAGAACGTTTCCATGTAACAGATGACAAAATGCTGCCCCCATCTCAGCTCACAAATTCCAGGCATTCCTCCTATGAAATGCAATATATAAAACTTCACAATTGGATACATAGATCCTGCCTCAAATCTATTTCATGTATAGTCTGTTATACATTACAATACCAATAACCTATTACAAATTGAACCCTGTATAAGCCAAGTAGCGATTATTTCAATGCAGCTTTAAAATACATTGAATAAGGAATTCTATTTTGAATGGCAAAAAACGCATTAACTATTATAGAATTAATGTTCCTGGTGAGTCAAATAAATAATTTATACTCTGTTGTCTTCCTTTTTTAACCAAAATGAAAAAGAAGTTTGAAACCTAATAGTTGCCTATAATAGGACACATTGCAACTATAAAAAAGTATTAATTTTGATGTAATTCTTATTCATATTTTCACGTTAAAGAGCATATGCTCCTTTAAAACACATTGCTCCAACAATTCTTTTTAACCTAAAGGTAAAGGTTTAGGGTTTGATGCACTTGAGAACCAGGATATCAAGAAGCTGGCATATCACTTCCACAGCTAAATAATGTATGAAACTCAAAGGGCAAAATTTATAAAAGTCGAAAAGACCAATTTCGGCCTTTTCGACTTTTATTGGCGGTACCAAACTGGGTTTCGATCGAAACCGAAATTGGCCTTTTTGACTTTTATAAATTTCGCCCAAAGAGTTTTGTGGTCTATTAAACCCAGAGCACTTTTTATGGGAATGCGGTATGGCTGGGTCCACAAGGCACTGAGCTGTAGGGAGTGCTATAATGTTATCCACTTCTCTTACTGCCCATCTCCCTCTCTGTCCAGCAATGGAAACATTTTTCATATTTTATGAAATGTCCAACACAATTCAGTGAAATTACCCTTAGGTGTATAAACTTTGCTTTATATGTTAGCCTTCATTCTCTAAACTATATCTGCTATTCATGTCTCCCTGCAGCAAGGCAGCATGGAGGGTGCAGGCTATTTTGTGTCAATATAAGGAGCCAGTGATGTACTGTGCAATAGGGAGCCAGCTGGAGTTATAGAACTTGTGTGTCCTTCTTACAACCCCAGCATACCTCTACTTGTGGTGTGCCTGCAGAGGAAGGTATCCAGTGGCTCAATAAGCATATATAGATCACTTTGCCAAGTTTATATACCCAATTACACAAAAGTTATAGGAATAGGGCCTGAGCGCTACACTGTGTCAAGTCTGCAAGAAAAAAGAACCATGCTGGACTGCTCCGAAGAAGGACAGACATTGCTTTTTGTCTCAAAGGATTGCCACAGCCCTTTTAATTGTCTTTAATTTAAAGTTATGTTTATCACGAAGGTGACAGACCCTTTATATTCCATGTGCATATGAGCACTTTTGAAGAGCTTAAGCCATTTGTTCAGTTTTCAAATATTTCTGGTTCCAAAGTATAATTGTTCAGGCTAGGCGTTTAGAGATCCAATCAAATAACATGGATTGCACAGAGAAGTAGTCTAGGTTGAATGGGAAAGGTAGAGCCAGCAGAATACCAAAAAAACAAAAACAAAACACATCTATATTTTGGGGTATAACTGATGGGTAACTGGATGAACTAATGTGTAGTTGAAGTTAATGGACACCTGATAGGATAGAAATAAAGATGCAGTACAACCAATAGTCAACTAGGTGTTCTACTGAGCAATGTTCCATAATCAACTTAGCATTGTTCAATTAATTTTACAAAGAACTGTTCTTCTGAGATATGTGGAAATATAAACTGTTACTGTTGGTAAGACATCCCACCTTGATTTCTGCCCAGGACCATATTTTGTCTAATCCTCCCTCTGGCAAAAATAGCTTCTTATATGAATACAAAATGGAAGATACATTTTCATACAATCCAAAATCCTTTTAATGAGGGAGGAGCAAGACATTATTTTGTTCCTAGAATCATTTCTTATTAACTTACAAGGAAGAATTGCTTCAGAGAAACAGATAATTTGTTTTTATATACAGCTAACAGCAAAGGCAAGAAAAGCTTTATGGTTAACCATATCCAGATGGAGCAGAGAAAGAATAAGACTATCGGGTATAGATATGAAATGGCAATAATGGTAATGTACTATTACCTGTAGTTTTGCATTACCATTATTGCCATTTGCTGATTCCAATTTTGTTACCTGTTTTGCTCACAGCTGCTTTAATTAATGGGTAAAAACAGTACAAATAAGAAAGCAAATGTGAAAAGCGAAAACTGTAAGAATAATGCCAATAAGGCTATAACAGTAAAATACCCCAGGGAAAGTGGAATTAACAGTAAATTCACTGGTATAGATGAAGGAGAATTATGAAAGTGAACTCCTGTTTGGTTGCTATGGGTTTCTAAATTGCCAGTGTTGATGAATTCCCATAAAAGTATTTTGTGAATGAGTAATATTTTCAGTGACAATCTAATGTTTAACTATATAGCATTACACCTTTTTTTTAAATAATGCCAGCTTTCTGAATTCTAAAATTAAAGGAGAGCAGAGAAAAAAGCACTAATAGTGCCTATATCAATAAGCAAATATAGATAGACCTTAAGAAAGGAATCCCCACCAGATGCAAAACAAAAAGGGTGTCACAGATCATATACACCTCCAAACAATGCTCTGAGACATAAAAACCCCAGTAGCGGGGAGGCTCACCAGATGTATATCACAATCAGCACAATTAATAAATAGTAAAATTCATCCAAATCTTCTTGTGCAAAAACGAATGCTTGCCGCAGGTTCCAATGTATGGATCACAAATCCCCAGCAGCTGTACAGTTATACGAAAATAAAATGAATCCTCATAGTGTTAGTATGTAGCAACACTTTAATAAATATATAAACAATGGTACTCACAATATTGTAAGAAAAACAGCGCTTTGAACCCTAAGTGGGTATAATGGATATATGTATTTATTGATTGTGCTGATTGTGATATACATCTGGTGAGCCTCCCCACTACTGGGGTTTTTATGTCTCAGAGCATTGTTTGGAGGTGTATATGATCTGTGACACCCTTTTTGTTTTGCATCTGATGGGGATTACTTTCTTAAGGTCTATCTATATTTGCTTATTGATATAGGCACTATTAGTGCTTTTTTCTCTGCGCTCCTTTAATTTTAGAATCTCATTGGTGCAGAGTCTGGAGGAGACAAGGACCGTGACAAAGGAGCTGCGAGGGACAAGTCTGTTGGGACTTATTTCATTCTTTGGGATTATTTTTAGCATTTTGTGCATATTTTAATATACTTTTTAGCACCACTTAGTGTTTACGTATACACTTTCTAGCTTTCTGAATTCCCCAAAAATTCACAAATGGATTTTGGTTTATTTCAGAGTTAGAGGCTTTTAGTTGTATTAGTTGTCAAAATTCTAATTTTTGTTGTTGTAAGATATTACTATTTCACATTGAATATTCTAAATTGTTAGGCAGATTATTAGACATAATAGATTCCAAGGTCCCTATCTGGTTGAGATACACTGATAATATATGTACTGTATGTATGTACAATTTCATTTATAAAGCACCACAAATTTACAGAGTTCTATACAATTCAGCAGTACAAATATAGAACAGACATGGGAAAAGTGCAATATACAATACAAGTAAAATATCACAAGGATACAACACATTAAGTGTCAGGTTGTGGTTGACACAAGAGGTTGGAGGTCCCTGACCCTTAGAGCTTACAATCTAGATGGGAGGAAGACATTACATTCACAGATAGAGGGGTAATAAGTGCCAATAACAATGTGTTGAAGCATTGGTCAATAAATACATATAAGAAGCATAAATAACTAAGGGAAAAAAATATAATATATATATATATATATATATACACACATAAAAATATTGTTAATGCTCCACAAGGAAGGATTTCAGTTTGGTTTTAAAAGTGCAGAGGGAATGTTCCTAGTGATAATAAAGGGGTATTGAATTCCATATGTAGGGGGCAGAATGAGAGAAGGGTTTAAGATGAGAAAGGGCAGTGTTGGTGTGTGGCATGCAAAGCTGGTTGCTTTGGGTTGAGCACAGTTGACGTCGAGGAATGTACGGGCATATTAGTGAGGAAAGCAGGAGCAATGAAGCAAAATGCCTTAAAAGTCAGAAGGAGAACACTGTAAATGAATCATTCATTTATGTGGAGCCAAAGAGCAGAGATAGATTGGGAGAAAGGCTGTCCCTTCTGGGGAGAGATGGCGAGAATTCTGGCAGCAGAATTTAGAATAGACTGGATTGGGGAGAAGTGGGAATCTAGAAGGCCAGATAGAAGAACATTGCAGTAGTCCAAGCGGGATAAGACAAAAGCATGCATGAGGGTTTTAACAGTGGCGTGATAGAGAATGGGGCGGATCTTGGCAATGTTGTGAAGGAAAAATCGACAGGTTTTAGCAGTGGTCGAGATGTATTTAGAGAAGGAAAGAGTAGAGTCAAAAGTCACCGCCAACATACTGATGTTACAGGGTTACAGGTACAGGTAGGAGCAGGTACAGGTAGGAGCGGGTCCAGGTTTGAGTGGAAAAATAATCAATTCTGTTTTAGAGAGATTTAATTTGAGCTGACGCAGGGCCATCCAAGAGGAGATTGCCAGGATGTGTCTTCTGTAGATGGACTTCAAATGAACTGTCCAATTTTGTGTGTGAGTTTAATAATAACTCTTAAAACATTTATCTTACATTTTAATGCCATACTACTACAATAACCTTATCAGATTTAAAAATATCAGTGCAGGAAGGTGAGATAGTAACAGAATCATTTTGAGAGCAGGCAGTTTGCATCCCTCTTCTCTGATTAAAAGCCTACCATTTGGAAATTTTCTTAGGATGCAGAGAAAATGTTCAAATTATATAGATTTTGAGAGATAATCTGCTGATTAAAATTCCATCAGAGAGGTTACTGTAAAAAATTATTTAAAAAATAGCATTTAAAATTCAAATGAATTTGTAGACATTGTACACTGTATCTTAGAGATAAAAGAATGCAGACTGTGAATATACCTGGTTAGTCACTACCTATCATTCTCATATCTATCTAATGCTTTTAGACAAATGCTCTGTAAACACTGGATGGTCCTATTCACAAACGATGAAATGGTGGAGATTATTGGAATTATTATGTCTGCTACGTGACATTCTAGTTCACAGTTTTGTGAGACCCAATTAATTCCCCACCTTCTATTGCCCAGTGGTTAGGGACTACGCCTACTAAAGGATGTTTTTCCATGTGAAAAATGCAAAGCATTTAAAATTGTTTGAAAAAAAAAATTGTCTCCAACGTATCCTCCATTTTACTAATTGTAAAACAAAGGGAGTGCTGGAATGTGGGTTCTCAAGGTCTATGTTGATAAGACCCACAAGGGCTTTGGGTACATACATCCTTGAGCTGTGCAAACTATTTTGTCTAGGGATGTAGACAGTTCAGTTTCTTGCCATTTTTGTGACTTCCATGGAGGAAAAACAGATAGCTCAAAAAAGCATAGAACAGGTTCCTGAGCAGAGTAGGGGAGGAAATTGGGAAAGAAGAATCTTACAAAAGGAGACAGAATGAATTGCATTGACAGGCTCTTTGGCATATATTATTTCTTGTAATAATGGGTTCTCCTAGGTAAGAAGGAAACGGTGTAATTGAGTGATGTGACCCTGATGCATGTATATATGTATGTATATTTTTATTCACTGCACATATGAATTAAGTATGATGATATAAATCATTGGAGATCGCATAAGAAATGCGATGTATACTATTTATATTCTTTAAATTTAAGTACTGACTACATAGGGAAATGGGTTTCGATTTGTCTTGTCCTGCCAGCATTGGTGAATGTTAACTGATATTCTTATGCAAGCCCAGGGCTCATCTGGCTCTCTGCCCTACATTGTGGTTATTTTTGGATAGTGGATGCCCTTATTTATATATTTCGTTTGAGTTTGCTGTATGATGTATATTTTGATTTATTTTTGTCTTCTGTTTTATGCATTTTGCTGTTTTTTTTTCTTGCGCTATGGTATATGTGGTATATATTTCAAGTATATTATTGTTTAATTTCACCTAACTTTGATGTGGGGGCCCTTAGCTCAATATATTTGACTTACCCACAACCAGGATCATATAATAAAGATTTTATTTACTAAAGAGTGCTACACATGCCCCCTTTGTGTCTTTATCCCTTGTCTAGTTGGATATTTCTATGTAGGGATGTATTCACCCCTGGTTTACTATAGCAGAAAGTGCTATTCCTTATATGTTAAAGGGTAAGAAAACCCTGGATATAAATAGATCCCCATTTACCTATTATCAAGTAAAAAAAACATTAAGAAACTCCTGACTCACCTCTTCTTTCAGCAGAGTTTAAAACCAGCCT
>JAKJJM010090063.1:0-12673 GCA_021901965.1 Pipa carvalhoi
CATCCAGCTTCAGATGGAAAAACTACTGGGGAGAAATGCTTTTTACTATGGTATAGTACTGCATATGTAAAGATGTAATCTGACTATAGTTGCCCTTTAATTGGATTTGAATAGTCTGTTATAAAACTCAATAGGTAGCTAGGGCATGCTAGGGTGCATAAATGTAATTCCCACACCCTACATAAGGCACAATCAAAGGTGAATCTGTTTTCTTCTGGGTAAACAGTTTTATCTTAAAAAGGTCAGAAAGTGGCCATTTTTTTATTGCCAAAGCTTGATAGAAATGCCCCTAGCTCTAGTGGCTCTACCACTAAAACATGAAATGAAAGTATATTTATATGTACACTATATCTTTAAAATGTAAATACTAGCAAAACACTTTTTAATTCACGGACTGTGCATGCTGGTTTTGAAATATCACCAGTCCACAAAATAGAAGTTAATACAGGTTACTAAACAGTGCTCAACCTGCAAACAACAGTTGTACTACAGCTTTAAAGAAAGGCCTGGAACTTACATAGATCTGAAAGAAGTAGGAGGGAGCTGTGATCAAGGGTAAAATTGTAGGTAGCAGTAAATTGGCCAGACAGAGTTCAGGTAAATTAATGAATAAACTGAGATTGGGGGCAGTCAGAGTACAGGCAAAATCTGATAAGCAGGTTGTTTTCAGGCTATGTCAGAATCATGCAAAGGGTTAAAACTGAAAAAATCAGTCCAAACAGGAAGTGAAACAGCTCAGGCCTTTTAAAGACTGCTAATTAGCAAGTGTCTTCAGCTGTAGAAAGTCTGCACAGCTGAGTGATGATAACAGATTTAAAGCCTTTCATGGGAATGACTCTTTTAACCTGCTCTCATAGTGAAGCTAGAAAAGTTTCACACATAACACAGCAGGTCCCAGACTCTAGTCTTGCAAAGGAATCACTCCCATAATGGTTGTACGAATGACACATCAATTACCTTTCATTTCTTTTATACCTGTAATAGTACACAACCTTTCTAATGCTGAATATATTGTCAATCGTTTATTATACTCAAATTGTTTCATTGTACTTTTAACCTTGGCCCTGCTCCCAAGTCATATTTCTTATTTAGGTATTTTAAAAGGGAAATATTCTTTTCCAAGATTGTTTCTGAATACTGTTTAAATAAGCAGTCTGACATTTCTGGTAAATGTTTGTTTCAAAAGTTATTGTACTTAAAATGTGGTTCAGATTTTTTTGTATTTGACATGTGCAGCATACAAGATCCTTGCTTCCTCATAAGCTAAACACATCAGCCCAGGAGCATGGTCAAAAAAGCAAAACAAAATGCATGGCATTGCTGGTCCTTAAAATATTTTGTTTTAAGAAATGGATTCCTAGGATAAATATTTGTTTTTTTACATTTCGTTTGTAAAATGCCGTGAATCACTGGATATTAGTTTGTTCTGAAATAGATTTGGTCTGTCCGTAGCATTTGCTTATAATATATTAGTTTAATTTCTTTTTTAATTCAGTTATCTAAGTGGGAGCAGCTGCAGTGGCTCAGTGGTCAGCACTGCTGCCTCGCAGCTCTGGGTTCAACTCTACCCTAGAATTCATCTGCATGGTTTGTATGTTCTCCCCACATCTGCGTGGGTTTTCTCCCACATTCCAAAAGCATACATCTGTGTGTGACTGAATAGGGAAACTAGATTGCAAGCTCCACAGGGCAGAGACCAGGGCCGTTCCTAGGGGCACCGAGCTGAGGGGGGTGCCATCACCACCTCTGCTCCACAACCTTCGCACCAAACTCTGCTCGCACACACCACCGACCCTCCGCCTGCACCAAACTCCGCTCGCACAACCTCCAGACCCCCTGCTCGCAGAACCCCCGCTCACACAAACCTGGTGAGGGGGCGTAAATTTCCCACTTGCCCTGAGCGCCATTAATGCTAGGAACAACCCTGGCAGGGACTGAAGTGAATGATGAATCTCTGTAAAGCACTGCATAACATATCAGTGCTATATACATACTTTATTTTTATTTTACTGGATCTGGAATTTTCCTCCAGTTACAAGAGCAGGCAAAAATTATACTGCTGTATTATGTTTGTTTTATAAAACTGTTTCAAAAAGGGGACCCCCTCCCACCAGGTAAGGTAAATCAATGATTACTGACAAAAACTCTTGATTAAAATATCCATAACAGGGAATGAGCATCAGCTAGAAAGGCAGATCTGCAGTATGGAGCCATCTTGAGACCATTTTAAGTATTACATTAGAAGCAATTTTCCGCTGTAAGAAAGTTGCCAGAGAGCTAACTTTCTTTTGGATTCTGAATCTTTAAAGTACTGCTTATTTTGTGCCATAAAATTATTCAATTTCAAGTCACATAAAAGATGAATAAGAAGAAAAAGCAACACACTTACACACATTTATATATATATAAGTTAAGATAGAGTGGTCGTGTTAGTCCACAGACAAAAAAAAATGTGTATTGCAATACTTGGTGATGCTTTCGAGAGTTCAAGTCTCTGGCAACACTGAGTAACACCAGCCCCAGTCCACCCCCCCTTCCGAATTCAATGTTGCCAGAGACTTGATAAGTGGGGTGGAATTCTGTGCTTCAGAGACAATTACAGTTTTAAAGCAAACAGAAATAAATACATCATTTACCATTATATAAAGTTATGATAGTGAAATAGAAATCCAAGATCCACATTGAGTCCTGTATTTTTGGTATCAAAATGCATTATCATTTTTCAGTTCAAATGTTTTTCTTTCTTGGATGTTTTTAAAGTTTCCTTTCAGTATTTTATATTTTTATATTTTTAATTGAGTGATTGTTTAGGTTAAAATGGATTCCAACTGGGGTGCAGGGTTCCTCATTCTTAGGAGGGTGAATGGATTGCCTATGCAGGTTTATCCTCATGTGGAGTTTTTGACTAGATTCTCCAATGTAGCAGCCATTTTCACATGCGGTACACTGTATCATATAAACTACATTGGCAGTGGTGCAGGTGTAGAAAGCTTTCAAGAGGTACATCCTCCCTTTCTCAAGTCTCAAGCAAATCTATCTAAACTGACTGTTAGTCCAATAAAAAGGTATCACCAAGTATCGCAATATTCATTTACATCTGTGTATGTGTGTGTTGATATATTGTTTTTATCCAACTGCAGCAGATAAAATTTGGTCAAGAAAACAGAAAAAAAAAAAAAGAAAAATTTCATATAATTAAACTTTTTGCTACAAAGGGTTTACGGTTTTTAGTTGATCATTGTATAATGACTAGTTTTGGCTTGTTATCTTTAACATATAATACAGACATAGTGTTCAGACTGAATTTTTGAAATTTGAATTTTTTTTTTACTCAGATTCAGCACATTGATAAGACAGTATAAACATGTGGTAGTTCAAGACTACCAATATTGAGAAAGAAATTTAAATCCAAACTCTTATGGATCCATGCGAACGTTACTGTTTATTTCATTTATCCTATTTTCAGGGTAAAAGTGAAATCAGAGCTCCATTCTTTGGTATATATTTTTAGGTCAGTATCAAGCAGACAGACAAAAATGGGCTAAAGTGAAAGAAAGGCTAGGTGCCTTGTTGTTTATTTTTATTTCCTTGATTGCTTTGTGCCCCCCTCTAAATGATATTATTTGCTGTTCAGGAAGAATCAGTGCAATGAATGTGTGTACATTTTTGGGGGGTGGAGACATTACACCTTTGTACTCCCTTTCCCTCTTACATTGAGGGCATCTGGTGATTTTTCTGAAAATTCTCAGTGATTTGTTTGCAAAAAGGCTGTCAATAAAAAATTGTGTAAAATGCAGGCTTATGGCCAGACTTGCATGATATGCTTCAAATAATACATAAAACACTGCCTGCAATTAGACAACTGTGAATGATTCAAATTTTTGGATCTAGATTGTAGTTTATTAAAAGCATTTTTTTCTGGCTACGTCTTCCTGTTGTAGTGCTATTTTGACTACCAGTGTAATTATCTCTCAGACATGAGCTCCCACTAATACATATGGGGACAGAAAATAACAATTATGAACACCAGAAATTCTTGTGAACATGAAATGAAGCAGTTTATTTGTAACAGATCAATAATGTTAGGATGTTGAGGGTAGAGATGAGGTGCTGTGTAACCCACAGGGAATTGGCTGAGGCTATTTTCAGGGCGCGGAGTCTAAGGCACCTCCTGGTGTTCGCCAGTGACCCCCGCAAGGGGATATGGGATTCGCTGCAGGGAGTACCCAGGTCACGACCCCCAGGAGAGCCGTCCACTGGTGGGTTAGGAAAGGTACAAGGCAGAACTGAGAACTGACTTTAATAAAGAACAGGCAGACAGATACTGTGACTTGAACTGTGACAGGGCATTAATAAAGCAAACTGAAATGAGGGAGCCCAAACACTAAGGAAAAGGTTTATAATCAGACACCAAGTGGCAGGGGTTTAAGCCTTTTATAGGCTCAGAGGTGGGTGCGCTCCTGCGCCTAGTCACATCAGGCGCACGCCCCCGTAATGTGACCGCACGTGCACATGACGTAGGCATGTTGTGGTCACATGGTCGTAACCCAGAAGTATCGTCAGCGCATGACCGCGACCATACACGAGGGGAACGCCGCAGGAATGGGCGCGGGTAAGTAACTTAACTTACAAATGCTTATAGAGTAGCAGGTAAACTGAATTAACTCTATACATGTACTTTCAGTTTCAGGCAGTATAACTTTCACAGCAGAGCAATGGTTATTGCAGTCACCAGTCAGGTATTCTTTTGGAATCTCCGAAGAGGCAATCTCCGAAAAGGCCTAGTCTTAAGGCTATCACTTATACCCTGACTGAGATGCCTTAAAAAAGAACATCACTGGTAGTACCAAACCCACTATATCCTGGATGGAGCTCAAAACTGCCCTGCTAGTTGGCCTAGCTGTAATCTCACTCCTAGAGTGAGCTATGAAAAAGCTTCTTTCTCTAGTTAGATTAGATTCAATTTATTGTCACTGAGTGTGTACAAGTACACACCAGTGAAAAGCATATTTACAGCACACCGCAGGGTACATGCAATGACAGAAACTGCATCACAGAGCATATAGACTAATAGGGTCTCAACTCTTCTCTCCCTGGAAGAGGAACTGACCTAATTCTACATTGCCCTCTGGGAGCAAATATCTCTTCCTTTGGATACTATACATACAACTGAAACACTTGATTACTGGGGACATCTACTGGCTGGAATAAGCAGCTGCAAGCTTTGTTATAAAAACAGATTGCAAGAACTGCAGATAATTTCCAATATAAAACATATAATCCCCTACGCTGTTATTGTATAATACTTTTTTGTTGTGGAATATAAGATGCAGTGTGTACAAATTTTTTTTATTAGAAACTCATGGAATTTGTATTTTTTATCTTTGAATTTGTATATTCTTTAGGTATAATCTTTTCAAATTGAAATTGTTCCAGTCCCCCCCCCCCACCACACAAAAATCATAATAATTATAAGTCTCCAAATTCTTTTAAGGAAAACAAACTCAGTGTTTGTTAAAAGTCAAGCTTCAATAGTTGTAATTGTTCCTTATATGCTAGAGTGGGATTTCTTTTATATACCTTTCTTTTCTTAATGCACTAAACTACTGTTGCTTTTTAAATCATGCAATAGCTGAATATGTGTTTGTAAATCTCAGACATGGTAAAAAAAATGTCTGCCAGAGTCAATATTATTATTTGTTTAGAGGCACTCATTACATTCCCGGCATTATCCAAAGGTCACCTTATTTGCTGGGATCTGTGTATTCCTGCCCTTTGTTAACGCAATTTACAACTGTAAGGTGTTGAGCCAGGAATTTGCACCGGGGTTGCCTGGCTCAGAGGCTATCAAGCCACTCTGGATTGAGTTCAATTCTGATTAAGACCAGTCTATAATACTAGGAACACAGTGGAACTCTCCTGTCTCCCACATGTTTCTAATAATTAGAATCCAGTTTCAGCATATCAGTGAATTTGATTGCCAGGAAATTGCAGCAAGAGTTTACTCTGCTCAAGCTCTGAGCTGTATCACTTTGCTAAGAGCTGTATCACTTTTACTTAAGAGCTGTCTGTAATCATGGTTTGAGATCATGTTTCTGTTCTGCAGAGTATCCAGCATCAACCCTGTTTTCCAGTTTTCAGTCTTCATCCCGGTCTGGGTTTCTATTGTGGTTTTATTTACCTGTGTTTTTCCAGATTTCCTTCATTCCTGTTCCTGATTCTGTGTGATTCAGCTTTGCTTCTCTGTTTCATATCCAGTTTCAAGTTTCCAGTTCAGCTACTCTGGTGATATAGTGACCGTCAGCTATCACTAGTGGGAGGTTAACCTGGGTGCTGCAATTTGGGGGTTCCCTTGCAGCAAATGCCACATCCCCTTGTAGGGGTTAAGGGTGAAGACCATGAGTTCTTTAGATTCTGCGCCCCAAGATTAACCTGCATCAATCCCACTGAGGATCCACCCTCTCACTGTCTGCATTGTTACAACATTATTACTGAGGGAATTAAATCACTGAGCTAGGAGTGGTTTGTACCCTGCTTCATTTTTAGTTTTTTACACTTCCAATAAGTAACTTCAGATCTAATGTTCGGCTGAATGCCTGATAACTCATCGAATAGCATCCATCCGGCTTCGCTGTCTTCTGCTAGTGAATAAGGAGTACCAAATTTGCGTCTGTAAAAGCATGGCAAATTCGCATTTTGATGAATAAGCCTTTCAGCAGGATAATGCTAGCCTGCTTTCTTTGGACTTTCTCTGAATTGGCAGTTTCTTCTTGCAGTTAAGTGTAGGAATTAATTCAGCAACGTACAGTGTATACCACAGGCCCTGGTCCTTCCCCTGGCAGCCTGAGACTGGAGTGCCCATGTCTGGTTAGTTCTCTCTATACACAGTCTCTTCTAGGAGGGAACTTACACCTCATCCTAAAGAAGAACTAGGGTACATTAGTTATTCTTTTAGGCTGGCATAGGGTGCTGCTGCCCTATAAAAAGGGCACAGGGAACAGTGCCTTATTTAAAGATTTTTGCCAGTGCCCAACCCCGTTCCCACACACACATAGCTATGTCAGCACCCAAGGCAGCTGACTGTGCTACCTACTACTAATTCTACCCCAACCATCACAAATTGCAACTCCCCACAAAAATAATAACAGTGATGAATTTATTTTTATTCAAGTAACAAGAGAAACACGCAGGTGTTCAACTGATAAATGCCGCACACTACCTGCCATCCCTGGCATGAACTTATCTGCTATAGAAAAAGTAAGGAGAGGAGTGGGCTGCTGTAAAAAAATAAATGTGAAATAAATAACTTTTATTGCAAAAATGTTACATAATTCCATGAGAATTACATAAAACAGGCATGTAATGGCTAATGACTTGTTACTTCACTTCTTGTAAGGAAATAGTAAAATAAACTGATCAGGTTATTCTGTAACCATAAGATATTCGCATTCTAAATTTTTGTGAAACAGATGCTGTTTTCCACAACCAGCACCTCTAGAAGTCCCCTTGGGAATGTTAGCAGATGTCAGACTCTTTAAAAAAGATGAATAGTCTTAGATAAGGGATTTTTTGCCAACATCAGTTTAAAACACAGCAGTCATGGGCACTTTTCAAATTGTTTAAGGCCTCTGAGCTGTATTCACAAGGCACCAGGGATGGATCCCTGGGCATTCAAACAGTAGAAAATGTGAAAAAAAGACAATGAGGGCAAATTGAACTTTCTAAATGCAGATGTGACAAAGCTGTGATAAACGGGCAGAGTGGTATCATCGCATTCCTTCTGTTTTGTTTCGGTTTTAATTACTCTCCTCTGAGACAAAAGAAACTAAAAGAATTTGAATTTCTTCTAAGGGTCTGAATTGAGAAGGCTGCTATTTTACTTGAAAATTAATTCTGCACCATGTGAATGGGATTTCAAGAAAAAGGGACAAAGGTTAATTGCAAAAACCACATACAATTTTTGAGAAGGTCTTAAAGGAGAGTACAGATATTGAGCAATTAAATTCTATCAGCTATTTTAAAGAACAGTAAAATCAGAAAATGTATTTGAAATAGACAAAAACACCATGAGTGTATTAAAGTATATCCCTCTACTGTATTTAGATTGTAAGCTCTACGGGGCAGGGACCTCCAACCTCTTGTGTCAACCACAATCCGGCACTTAAAGCGATGTATCCTTGTGATATTACACTTGTATTGTGTAATGCACTTCTCCCATGTCTGTATTATATTTGTATTGCTAAATTGCAGAGCGCTGCATAAATTTGTGGCCCTTTATGAATAAAATTATACATACAAATGGAATCTATCAATACATGTATCATATACCAAACTGTATTGAATGTTAAATAGATGATTTTCACAATTATAATTTATCCTTTTTTAGTAATGTTCACTGGGTTATTCTGTAAAGTCTGAATTGTAGTGTAAAGATCCGAATTCGCCAGCTAAAGACAGTCGCAATAGACTGCTACTGTCGCAGTTCCAACTGTATAAAAAGAATTTTGTTGCAGTCGCAACTTTACAAAGGAAATGTCAAAGCTGGAACTTTAAAAAAAAAAGTTGCGATTTTATAATGGGAATCCGCTGTCTGCGAATTCGACAGTCGAATTCTCACTTTACAGAATAAGCTTCTCAATGTTTTCTTGCTTTTCTCCTTCACCCTCAAAAATGTATTTCCTCAGATACAATACACAGTATGAACCACTCATTGGAGAACATTCTACTGCACTCCAATCAATGACTCAGAAGCACATTAGGAATGCATTAAATATCCAAAAATCAATAAGGAAATTTTTAAGAACATTTCAGCATACAGTACAAAATAGTGGATATTTACACACAGTACCAGCACAAGGCTTAATGTCACCCTAGGTGATAATGCCAAAATGCACCCCACCAGCAGTATCTCCAACCATAGTGCCCAATACAGTACAGCAGTTTAACTCCCATAGTGCTCCATACAATGCAGCAGTACCCCCATATTGAGCCCTACAGCACAGCACATAAAGAGGTGCAGAGTGGTGTGGCACACTGCAATGTTTAAGCTCCTTTCTAAACCCAACCACCCCCTTCCCCCATACTGTGCTATCCAAACCCACCTTTTCCCATATTGTGCTGTCCCCAATCCTCCCTTTCCCTATACTGTGATGCCCGCATCCCATAATTTTCTGTCCCCAACACCCCTTTTGCTATACTGTTGCCCTCAATTCACCTTACTCCATACTGTGACAGGGGAAGGGAGGGGGGACCCACAGCTAGCATAGGCAACACCCCTAAGCTGAACTTGGCTAAGTATCAATGTCAGAAATATTTTGTAGCTTGTTTGCCTGGCATTTTGCAAGGGTTTAGACCAATTGATCCTTGCTATAAGGTTCCTGCTCTGCTTCTTACAGCCTGGGGTCAGCTCAAGTGTTTCTCTTTGTGTTAATATTTCAAGCCTATGTGTGTTTCAGCTAAGAGGATCTGCAAAGTCTTGTCTCCTATTGTCTCTTAACAGCTAGCATCTCAGGTTCAGATGATCCACTCTTCCTCTATGTCATGTTTGTTTCTAGTTATGTTGCGGTACACCTTAGCTCCATAAGTGTACCACCTTATTCCCATTTACAGTCACAGTGCACCTTAGCTCTACCAGAGGTGTACCACCTATGTTCCTGTTCCTATGTTTAGTACGCTTTAGTCCCTCAAGAGACGTTTCAGCAGCCAGATTCACTTTAGTGCCTTGAGAGGTGTACCTGTGCTGTGTTAATTCTCGTGGACAAGACAAAGCAGCAGGTCGTTTCAATACAATTCAGCCGCTTTCTGTCAGTACATTTAACAGGACAACTGAGCAGAAAACTATCTATATGCACAGCTAAAGTTGTGGATTTCTTTAGACTTTCCTGTACAACAGCAGATCAGTAACCTAATTATAAATGCTTATATTGTCTAAATCTTGCAAAAGAAACGATTTACAGGATCAGCTTATGGTATTGTGACCCACATGTAAGTATTGGTTTATTTTTACTTTGAGAATGTAATATAATAATTACAACAAATAAAGAGGTAACGTTTCTGTGTAATTAGCTGGATTTATTTAGAGAATATATCACTTATCCACTAGAGATGTCTGAACTTTAAACCCCTTATAGTCTATAACTGCTATTATAGCTGTGACTGAATTTAAGTGGACATTTAATGGATTATTATTTTTTTTTACTCTGTTTACTCTTATGTGTAGTATAGGTTGCACATGAACTCATTTACACAGACTATGGGTGAATTACTGTAAGCCAGCTTTTTTCCACTGAGCCTGTAATAACATATTGTGCAGGTTTTGTACATATCCTTTATGCAATTGTGAAAGAACACTTATGTCTCAATGTAGAAAAGCTGTGTGCTAAACAAAGGCTACGTTTCAATAGCTTTTAATTCAGGATGGAATAGAAACACATTGACATTTCGCTACTATGGAAAAGTGTATGGATATTCCTGAAAAAATTCCTGATCGTTAAAGGACCAGTAGCACCTCAAAAGAAGATCCCCATTGGTTTGCCACGTTGGGTATTCCAACACAGTACTGGTAAAAAAAAATGTTATCTTTGTAGCCAAAATCCTGATTTATATTTGATTTTCTTCTTCAAGGTTGCAGCCATCTTTCATCTGTTAAATGGATAACCACCTGTCCATTCATATTTCCTATGGAAATACATATTCATGAAAAGGCCATCAGAAAAAAGAGTCAACCAATGAATATGAATTGGAAATTCAACTTTAAAGATGATGTTTTTACAAACAGTGCATAAAAATAACTTAAATTCCAATTCAAATAGCAATTTTCTTTTTCTGGTGTTATTGAAAATAACCTGTAGCTCACTACTTCTAGGGCCATATTCTTATGCTGGAGCACTGTCCTGAGATAAAATCTCTGTGGTTCCCTACCCCCAGACGTATTTGTAATCTCTCATTTGTTCAGTTGTGCACCTTTGATTGGGGCAAATACTAGAGGGATTTCTTCTTTAGGTGCCCCTTTTTCATATGGGCTTTATTTTATTCCTCCTAATTTCTCAATGCTCTATAGGGAAGGCTATCTTGCAAAGAGATCCTCATCCTTGGCTATCACTATATTTTCTGTAAATAATATCCCTTTGTAAAACCTTGATCACATGGACCAGTATCCTAGTTTAGTTCACATGGAAGTTTTGACTATATTTTTTCTATTAAAAAACGTCCACCAGGTGACAGTTTAAACCAGCAAATAACACATCCGATACTTGTTTCTTTTTTTTAAGGTTACCTGTGTGACATACAAGATATTTTGAAGGACAGTCTGCTATTTGCTTAGCTTCATGAAACTTGCTGTAGTTTACATTCCTTTAGGTGAGACGGAATTGCAAATGCTTCCCATGAGGTAATGCTTTACATCTCACCTTTTTAGAAAGTCTCCCAGCCTGAAGTCATCATTTGTTAAAGGTCACCTTGGCAACATGGCATATACAAGCTAAAACATTCACATTTTTTTTTTCTGTGTAGGCGCTGATGATCTGTACAGGTTAGAGCCCTATGGCACCCTTAAAACCCAGGGATGCAGTATTCCTGGTAGGGCTGGCTGTGAATAAATAGTAGAACTTGAGCACACATTTACTTTGGGAAAGATGTTTGTATATGGATCACAGCATTTTCCTACACCTCCCAACCACTTTTTTAGATAATCTCCCTGTGAGCCAGGTAGTGAATGGTTTATTACATACTGTGGCATACTCAGTTGGACAGTAGAAGCCCCTGCTATCAACCCCCTAATTTGCCACTCTGATGCTTAATGAACAGCCTAATTACCCATGCATGTGCACGCACAGTGGTGCAAGAAGCTCCGTAAGTTTGCAACTGTCATAAGCGTTCGAATTGCTTGCAAAATTCTTCACATCACAGAGTTTGAATACACAAAGATCAGAAAGTAGCGAATTGGTACACATTCTGACCTACATATATGCGATTGTTTGGACTTTCAAAAATAATCCCCATAGTTTTGCATTTTTATATTTATGGTAAAGTATATGGTCATTATAATGCACTACTTTTGTTGGATTCCTAAACTTATTTAATATTTTAATGTAATTCACTGAAAGTGTTTTTCTAGCAGCCATTGTTAAAGAATTACTAATCACTCATTAGATCCAAGAGTGATTCTTAGGGCGGGAGGGGGGAAATACTTACCAGTAGGTGTTTTATGCTCCAGCACTGCCTCATACTCCATAACTTGCAGATTCCTTCTGCTGTTGACAAGAACTGCAATCCTCTTCACTTCCTGTTCCTGTGTGTTTTGGCAAATTAAAGTGCACCTATTGCCTCCAAACAACATTAGTTTATAAAATAGAGACAGTCTATAGGAACGTTTTTGTAATACACTTCCATTAAAAAAAAATGTACCTTTCTCTGTCATTTTTCTCCTGTCTCTGTCTGTCTCGACACTGCAGGCTGTGTTGGATAGAAAGCTGTAGGAGGAGGCGTGGCTTACTTGATTGACAACTAAGCCCTCCTACCAGCCTTCCTTCCTGTGTGCAGAGTCAGTTTGAGCAGAGGTACTCGCGAGCGGGGGGGGGCACCCACGAGTGGAGATTGCCCCAATACATCAGGAAGTCAGGCCTTAGGGGGCGTGTCTATTGTAGTTGATTGGCAGGTTGGGCACAAGATGGCA
>JAKJJM010090126.1:0-10958 GCA_021901965.1 Pipa carvalhoi
TATATATATATATATAGTTTAAACAGCTATGGCATCGTTTACACTGCAATCTGAAGTGATGAACAAATAAAAGAACATTTTCAAAATGTTGTGCTCTTCTTTTCTTGTTGGACATATCTGTACCCAGATGATGTCTGTGGTGTCATTAGAATCACATGAACCTTGTGATAATGTTGGATCAAATTGCTCCTAATTTACAAGGCTTTGTCCTCTTAAATGTTTTCATTCAGCAAGAACAATAGGAACAAACCATACAATGTCAGGCATCAGGAAAGTAAATATGTATAGGGAGAATACACGATGCATCAAATACAGATCCAGAAATGCAAAGCAACGCTACACAGCTGCACAGACAAACTTATATCTGAAATTGTAAAAATCCTTCCTCTTTAAATAAGTTCTACTGGTCAATCACCATTGCATCATTTCAGATTTCATTCCTCTCCTATATTTAATGGACACTTACCTCCTATGCAAATACAGGAGATCAGAGTTGTCACATTAAAAAAGATGTGTTTTCTCATTGCCAGGTAGAACTTATATCATATGATGATATTGTAACTGAGCCCTCTGTGAATGGAAATTTGATCCCCTATTAGGTACCAGAAGCTTTAGGCAAGCAGTCTCTGCCGCTTTACATAAAATGTTGGAATTTGAAGATTCACAAAGTGAGTGACCCAGCCATATTGTGTTAATTCCAAAGCCAGATGGGTTCCTAATGTATTTGCAATGACTTTGTTTCTTACAAACATATTGACAAGTACCCGTAATGGACTATGGCAAAGAGAAAACAGCTTGTTTCAGTATTCAGGGCCCTACCGAGTATAGTCTGAATTTGAGTCGTTTCACCAAAATAGTCTTGTTGTTGACTAAGCGAACAATGGTGAGCATGTAAGTCTGCATTTTCAATCGAATCACACTGGCCAAATTGGATAGACTGCGTCATAAATAAGAGCATAAGAGCTCCGATTTATCCCATGTTCACAATCTATCCAAGCTAAATTAATTACAAGGATCCAATTTTTCAATCTATTAAACAATCTATCAATAAAACTTATGTCATTAATCAATTATCTCATCTGTGGGAATGATTATCTCTTACTTGGGACTATCAACTCGTTAAATAACAACTTTGAAACATTACACTCTTTTTTTTTTGGTATTGGATTGTATTTATATAGCGCTGATATATTATGCAGCACTTTACAGAGATTCATATTTACTTCAGTCCCTGCCCCATGGAGCTTACAATCTAGTTTCCCTATTCAGTCACACAGATGTATGTTTTTGGAATGTGGGAGGAAACCGGAGTGCCCAGAGGAAACCCACACAGGTGCGGGGAGAACATACAAACTCCATGCAGATGAAGTCCAGGGTGGAATTGAACCCAGTGCCAGGCAGCACTGTTAACCACTGAGACTATAGAATCATATAACTTGTCATTGTGGGAATCATATTATGAAAACATCTTTGTAATAGTCAAGTATAGCGCCTATAATTGCTTTCACACATGCCAAGCTATAAACTCCTGCCATGCGACTACATGTCCTTACATTCTTCCTCCACTTCTCATAACAGTGACTGATGTCAAAGTGAGAACATGCCAAGAATAGGGGCACTGTCTCTGTAGGAGCAGAGGTATCTGGTGGCATAGCTCATTTGCAAACATTATGATGATATGCCATCAGGTACCCCACACCTGCATAAAAGGAAACACTGGATCCTGTGGTGCCTCATCTGGCACATGGAGGCAAGATTTCCCCTCTTGATGTTGCTTCGTGAAATACAGACTATTTAGAGCAACATCAAGAGGCGTCATCCAAAACCGGTCTCTGAAATTAGAGGTAAGCTGAAAATTTTCAATATTAGCTTGACAGTATACCATATTTTTCGGACTATAAAATGCTCTTTCTATCTCTCATTTACAATGTGTAAATTACTGTAAGTCCAGTCACTTCAATAATGGATCTTGGTAAAAACAACTTTGTTGTCTTCCTAGAGGAAGCATGCTACTCATTCAACACATGACAGATGTTAGGAAACTTCATGAGACCTTAAAGTGGGAGGAAAATATACAAGAAAGATCAGTCTTCAACAGAAGCAGAATTTACCAACAAGAAAAAAAGAGTTAAACTAAGGAGGAACTAATTAAGGATAGAATGTGTCCAAACAATCGGCTTACAAGTGTGAAATAATTGCATATAGATGTAGAGCTTGGTTATTAGTATCGCAAGTTCGCAACAGTTACAAACTAAAGTACAAACATTATTAAAAGTGTAAATCAAACTTACATGTGACCTATACTTTTATAAATTTTGCATACAATAATTCAATAATGTCAATGGCTTTTTCCAAACCAATTAACATAAAAAAAAAATTGAGTAATCATTGAAAAGAGGAGCAAGAAATCAATTTGTGTTTTTATCCATTAATGAAAACAATAAAATATGTGAGATCTATAAATTCAATTCATTTAAATTTACTGTGTTACCTTGATAATTAGCAGATGCAGCTAAGCAAGATAATTGGCAATCTAGGTATAAAGCACTATGACATAAACAAACAAGCACAAATCTAAAAGATGAAAGGACAATCCCACTAACAATGACAACTTTATAAACTGGCTTGTAATAGGCCAATGGAACACTCATAGTTCCCTCAAACTTGATTCCTAGAATAAACCCACTTTGTGCTATAAGTTGTTGATAATTAGTGGAGTAAATTTTAACTTGGGTACAAACACCACATTAAATAAAACCAAGAATGTGGAACTGTCTACAAACTAAATATGTTCAAATACAATATTATTATATACCCCCCTAATTAGCTTTAGTTGTTATAACACTCACCTAATGCAAAGTTGGTTGAAGAGAGAGACTAAAGTATGCAACTCAACTACTGAACTATTTATAACTTAGGAAAGAAGAGAAGTACTGATGAGTGTGAGGTTCCACCTTCATTTAATTACAATCAGGTGCGCATTTTCTGTCCAAAACAATTTGCCAGTTTAAACACATTGGAAATAGTGAGACCAATGCAATATGGTGTCTAGATAGTGGCACCAGAATGTGAGAACATAATCAATTAAATTTAGTCACCATTAATTGGTGTCAACATCACACCTTGCTATTGGTTAGACACATGCAGTCACCACATAATGGCACCTTAAACAATATTATTTAAAGCATAACACAAGGATGGATTAAGTGGCAGCTCAAAAAGAATTCAATATTTCATTATGTCATCTCAGGCAAGACACCCACTTGGCTCTCAGGGGGGAGCTCAGCTAATTACATCTCATGCTGTTGCTCCCTCCACAAGTGGTGCCAATGGTGCGACACTATAAACTACCCAGCCTGCTCATGTTGGGTCTTGCAACCCCTAGCTTCAGTCATGTGAAAAATGTGGCCTTAGTGTATCATGTCATGCTGCACTAGCCTGTTCTGTTTGGGGAGCAAGCTAGCTGCACACCTGGTCACTGTAACAATTGATATGGCAGGCTATCTGTGACCAGGTGAATGCAGTTGACAAATTTCCCTGGAATGGGACCAGTTGCAAGAAAAGGCTGAGTGACATCAAGTAGTAAGCTAACTAGTGAATAGGTGACAGACTACTTTCAGCTAATAAATAAGAATGGATACCTAGTCTATTGGAGACTTTGTTCCCCTTGCTGATACAGCCAAGTCAGTTCAAAGAAAGAGTAAACTTTCAATGCAAAGTAAAGCTTCACGCACAAGATAGAATGATTTATTAAGCAAGCCAAAGAAGTATTGTCTCCATATGTTTGCCTCTTTTCCTGCACAGCAACTAATGACAAGGCTAACATTTTGTATGCATTATCTTTATTGAATTAACAATTACCTTTTATTTTGTTGCTGGAGGAAGGAAAAAAAAGGGGACAGAGATCCAGCACAGCAGGTAATCTGGTGTTGGTCCACCCTTGAACATCACATATTCTGAATTTGAGCAGGAACTGGAGACACTGCTGGGACCAGATGTGGTTGAAGGTTTTCCAGGACAACACTATGTCAGTGATATCATTTTGCTCCAGGCACTAAACAGCTGGTGTTGAGAGTAGCCGAGTTACCATCTACCAACCAGCAGGGAGTTACGGCACTACCATCAGCACCTGCTAGTTTGGCACACTCCTCTGGGGAAGCCACAACATCTAGGGCTCCAGTCATCCCAGATGCAGCGCAAGCTAGTGTGCATCATCGACATCAGCCTAGGGTTTCTGAGGTACAGAGATAAAAAAAAACATAAAAAAATAAGCAGATGTGGGTGTTTGTAATTAAAAATTATATTAATTAATTGCATTACAATGCCTGTGTGTGTTTTCATATTGAAACTTTAGCTCTTAGTAGCTAGTTTTAGGTTAATGATTGCCTGTAATTGTTTACAATTTCTCCACCCAGGGCATCAGCATGGCCTTGCTCACTCTATGTTGACTAACCTAATAGTTGCTGGTCTAAGCTACATTTTGGAATCTGGCCCAAAGTGGATATGTGACCAAATTCTACATTACCAAACATGACTAGTAGAATGGGGTCACATCTTATTGATGTCATCTAGAAGGAGACTGTGTAAAGACATTTCAAGGTTAAAGAATAACCAAAAATATTGTAGTAGTTAAAGGTGAACTCTCTGTGGGGGTGAATAGCGTGGGGGAGGAGGGAGATCCTTAACCAGACCATAATTAGGCTCCAGTGCTGCCGCTGTTTACAGTGGCTTTGGCACTTGTATCAATGTGAACCAACAAGGTAGTGAGCTCATTCATCCAGACAATAGCTCAAACTCCTAACTTGTTTATCAGACGCAACACTGCTTCTGAAGTTAGACATGCCTTCCCTCTTTAGTCCTTCCCCTAAGTTACGCTGATTAATAAATAAATGATACTCCATACAGAGTCCTCCCTCCCACCGTTCCCTATCCAAGAGGGCCACTTATTTAAAATGCAATGTGCAAGGCTTCTCTACATTAGTTGTTGGGCTTCCTAAGGGATATGTGTTACTTTTCCTTCTGTAACTATTTGTGAATCTTGGTTTTCCAAATGTATGACCAAGGGCAAAAATAGTTTTAAAAAAATCATTCTGCTTTTTCTGTATGTGTAGAAGATACAACAGCATTACCAACAATGTGAGTTGTGTGAAACATGGCTGACCTAAAGCCCTAAAAGTAAAGCTGTAAATGTGTAATTATAAATCTATGCAAGTGCTGCATTGTAGTTAGTGCCATGGCTCTCCAAATGGGAAATTAACCATGTTGAAGACAGTGTTCTTTTAAAGGCAATGTGAAGCAGTTCTGTTAATTAAATTTAGATTCTTTTGTAAGATAGCCTTGTTTATTGTTCTACCCATAAATGTTCCTTTTGACAATATGATTATGCATTTTTGCAAAGGAAAAACTTTTTTATTTGCTAAATGGACACAAATAAGATATTTCAAGTGTTGTGGCAAAATGCCATGATAAAAAATAAAGCATTCTGTGAAAGTAGCAAGTAGGTAGTCTTACCTCCAGAAATCCCAAATTAGGTGTAATGAAAAATGATGCAAAACACTATCCAAATTCAAAATAGCAACCAACACACTCTCCCAAACTCTACTTAACTAACAACTCCCTCAAAGTTCCTGATGCTTGTATGGATGTCGATTGGTTGACTTACACAATGTTTTTTCTTTTTTTAATTAGCTGATTTCAATCGCTTTCCTGCCCTCTTTTAATGAAGTAGCTTATTCCAATCACAGTCCTGCCCTTAATTATGTGGTCAGGATTGGCTACAATCGCAGTCCCGCCCTTAATTATATGATCAGGATTGGCTACAATTGCAGTGCTGCCCTTTACTTGCTTAGTTAAATGCCAGTTTATAATCGCAGTCCCGGCCTTTAATAGATTCACAAAATGCTAGGCTACAATCACAGTCATGCCCTTTACTTGCTTAGTTCAATGTCAGGTTACAATCACAGTCCTGCTCTTTAATCGGATTTTTCAAGGCAACATTTCATTCGCAATCCTGCCCTTTAATCGTATTTTCAAGGCAACATTTCATTCGCAATCCCGATTGACCCTCTTTACTTTAAACCCTACCTAGCAAGCTACATCAGCATCTATATAGTAAAAAGAAACTGTATGCAAGTGTAATTCTGTTTAGACACAGGCCTGTCATTAGGATACAAATCCGCCAAAGCTATCACAGATCTATGGGGGATTTCTTACTTACAATTGAAGAAGTTTGCATTAACCCCTTGTGTACTAATACTGAAGATTGGGAGCCAGTATCTCAAATGCTTAAATAGTGGAACACATTATTTACACAGTACACAGATATTAGATATTCAGCTCACTCTTAATGCAACTGACAATAAGAAAAGTGTATTGTAAATATCATATATTTCCACCTTTATCTACTACCAGAGCTTTCTCCAACCTTAACACTCAGGCCCTGACTGGGCTATACTCTTCCTCACAGATTTCCAAAGGCTCTGGCCATTCTATGTCTCCTTGTTTGGGGTACAAGCTATGCTTGCAAGCTAGTACCTCAATTTTAACTATTTCTCAATTTCTACCACAGGGGTGGACTGACAAATAGAAAGATCCATCCTTTTACAAGTTCTATATAGGGAGATCTTAGTGGAATCGTTAAGGTTGGACCAGACCCAAGCACTCAAATCATAGGACCCTACCATTGATATTGGCATGGAAACACCGCCCATCTATAGCAGGCTGAATAATAGTACTGGAACCTATTTATATAGGGAAGCTCTGAAAAACACTAGTAAATTCCCTGATGCAGAATAAGTAACTGTAGCGTTCTTCCAAAGAAAGTAATTTGCCTTTTTTCCACCACATCTGCGATTAACTGGACAGCGCACATATTTTGTAGTGGCAGCTCTATTTACATTTTAATTCTCTCTGTGCCTCAGGAGAGGTAGTATGATTGTGTTAGATAAAAACGAGGTCATATTAATAAATGATTTGAGAGATCCAGGGAAAAAAATCAATAAGTCCCTGAATGTCTTACTCTCTAACGTTCATGTTCATTTTTTTTTTTTATTTGCTTTATTTATGAACATCAGTGATCGGAGAAAATGTAAGGTTGTATATTACCCTCATGTACCATACCTTAATGTCAGTTTTTGTTACAAAAGTCCTTGCTGCTAATTGTGCTCACAAAGAACAAGTAGCCAAATGATACTGAATACTATTATGCAAGTGGAATATAAATACTCAAAGTCCAGTCTCAATTGTCCACTTGCTCAACATACTTGAATTCTGATGTAATACTGCTTCTGCGCTTGCTCTGCTCACTGCAGTGTTGCCAACTCCTCAGTAAGGAAAGTAGCTATTGGCTGTCCTAAAAGTCACTAGAAGTTGCTATATGACATCATAGCCTAATTTGCCTAATTGGAAATTTGCATGTAGTTGTAATCGAGGCTAAAGCAGAGACAAAAGGAGGAAAAAAAACATCCCTCAATATGTTTAGAACTACAAATGAAACAACTTCATGACTTTATGAAATAACTTCATGACTTTAATGCTGTGCCTAGACCCACATTACATAAACCAATTTTGTCCAAATTGTTTAATGTTAGAATATATTCAACCCTCCTCCTTTATCTGGGCTTGGGACCAGCATTTGTAGGGCAGATAACCCTCTGGATAGCCAATTTTCCATTGCTTTGACACACTTTTTCCTTCTAGTTTTGGGAAGGTTTTTTATACAAAATCTGTTATGAAGTCAAAATGTTCCCAGAGGTTTTTATTACTTATTTTTATTAATTAATAAGAAAATCTAAAAAGCAAAATGTTCATATTAAGGTATTTCTATTTTTTCAATTCTAAAAAAGTCTGTTAACTAATGAAAATTAAAATGTTTCTGAGAGACGTTAAGGACCATTAAACACAGGCACCATGAGTGAGTTCTGCAAGGCTGAAGCATTCTCTTTAAATTTCAGGTTTTTTTGCATTTTGGAATTATCTGTTAAAAATTAAAGGTAGAAATTTATAAAGATTATTTTAACCTTTTCAATGCATTTCACTGTTTAACCAAGATTTTCCACGTAAGTTTTCAATTCACTTGACTTCTTGATTACACTGATTTATATAGGACTTAAAAGAAATTGCCAAAATCAAAAAGACGGATATTAATCTATAGAAACTGGCACTCTTTGCAGTGTTTTCAATGCAGTTCATTTTAATTCTGTTCCAGCAGTGCGGAACAGAGGAGAGCTGGGACAGGGGAAGGGAGGGGGGGGTCAATCATTAGCACAGCGCCCCCCTCCATCATCACATCCTGCCTATCCCTGTCCCGGCCCTGCAAATCATGGAGCTGGCTGGGCCACCGGGCACAATGTAGGCCCTAGGCACCAGAATAGGCTGCCTTGTGCTTAGTCTGGCTCTGTTGCTTAGACCTCTATTCAGGTGTGTCTATCACAGACCCCACTCTCTGATTCATTGTCCAGTTTAGATCAGAAAGACGTTCAGATTAAGTATTTAAAGGAGAAAGTTACTTCTTGTGTTGTGGGAGTGGGAGGAGATTTGGAGGAAGATAAGGAGGACATGTGAATAAGGAGTACAAGGCAGACACAAGACTATATGATGGTGACAGTGGCTTCTCATCTGGCTAGCACAATCCTCACCAGAAAGTCATTCCTTCCAAAGCAGTAGCTCAGGAGAAAAGATCATTCTCAGACAAGCTATTTCATGAATTGCTGACTTTCAATTAAACATATTGATGCGATTTTTTTGTAGAAAAATTACAGCGTATCATAGCTCAACGGTTCCCCCTCTCCTTGCTTTGTGAAATTGGACAATGGTGCCAGAATTGTGTGGGCCTTAACAATAAGTATATTTCTGCACGTACCTTGCTTTGTACACGCTTAAAATATAATGCTGCAAAATTTTCTAAAAATGAAGGTCCATGAAGGATATGTTATATGCAGATTTTCTCACCTTTCTACAAATGCCTGTAAAATAGCAACAAGACAAAGGGCTACATGGGAAGCCACAATATAATCTATGGGACAGCTTTTATTATTATAGCGCACTGGAAATTTACTTCATTGCTCTGCAAGCTCCTCCAGCTATTTAAGATTGTTACCCTGGAAGTGAGGGTCAGTTTGAGTCAGGTTATGATCCCTCTGATAAAGCTCCTAGGATAGCACCTAGAGAAGGTGAAAGAGTCATTTTATTCCACTAACTGTGCCAACATATCAGTATTGTACACAAACTTCTTTGAACCAGGAACCCAGACTTATTAAAATATTACACTATAACGAATACTATCTAGCAACCATATTGGCCCTTAGGTTTAAACTATATCTAGCCTCTAGCTGCAATGTTAGATGAGAAGTCAACTGATCCATCACCTTCCCCAGTTACTGCAAAATACAGTTCTCTATGGATGAAAACTAAAGAAAGACAAATGTATTACTGTTGTACATGCTTCTTTCAGCAGAATAAATATTTATATTCCCATAAATACAAAAATAATTGTAACACTTTAAAAGTCTTCATTCTTTCTTTTATACAGAAATGTACTTTATCTCAGCATCACCAATATCCTTTAAACTGTTACCTATCAAAAGTTATAAATTTCCCTAACAATAATTCAGTTGCTTGATAAGTACTTATAAAGAACAATAGATGGCGCTGCAGACTCGCTAAAAAAGACAAAAAACAACGTTAAATTAATATTGTTAACTAAAATTAATATTATTAAATAAAACTTACATATAATACTATTCTATAATAAAGATTTCAGCAGTAACTCACATAAAACATTTTAAATCAAATTCTTTATTTAGACTTTGTGAACATTACTTGAAGAACTAACTAATACATTTGCATGATGAATAATATAGTCCCTTAGATTACTGGGCAAAAATATTATTGTTAAAAACATTATTATACCTTGTCCAAACACAGAACGTCATACTGGAATGGCTTGTCGAGAAAATCCGACGTCCATCCACACCACATGTATCCTTTAATACAGTGGTCCCCAACCTTTTCTGGATCAGGGACCGGTTCCCCGGTCCAGAAGAGGTTTCGCGGACCGCCGGGAGGGATGGGTGGGGCCAGACACGCACTGGCGGCCGCATGATGGTGACGCGCTTTGTGTGTGCGCGTCACCATCAGGCAGCCCAGTGCAGAGGGGTCCACGGCCTGGCATTTGGGGACCCCTGCTTTAATATATCTAATAATTATCAAGCTCCATAACATGGAGCATACAGTGCAACAAATAGCACTGATTGAAAAATATTGATATTGAAGGATAGCAAAGCTACACTAAAGTCAGGTGCATATTTTTTTTTAATTTTACCTGTTACAACAACAGAATACAACAAAACGGAAGAAAGGAAAAGAAGAAAACAAAAATAAAATAAAATATAAATAAAAAATAAATTGCTAAATTACCATTATTCTTTTTTTTTCTTTTGTCAATCAAGGTTGAAGGGAGCCACAACAAGGAGGCTGAAGAGCCACATGCGGCTCCAAAGCTGCAAGTTGCCTACCCCTGGTTTAGAGTTTAAAGTTTCTGCATCAACATAGAAGGGGTTCTTTACTTTAAGGGGGTCATTCCGGTAGGTCCAAATTTTCCGTTCCGAATTCACTTATAGCGAACTCCCATTATAAAGTCGCGACTGCGACTAAAAAATTGTCGCGCTCGTGATTTTATAATGGAAGAATTGTCGCGGTCGCGACTTTATAATGGGAGTTCGCTATAAATGAATTCGGGACAGAAAATTCGGACCTACCGGAATGACCCCCTAAGAGCAGTGAGGCTAAAGAACTCTCTACCTAAAGAAGTTGCTATGGTTAATTCCTTTACAAAATTTAAAAGGGGTTTGGATGCTTTCCTTCAGTGTAAGAACATTACAGGTTATGGGTACTAGATAACTGAAGGTGGGATCTTGATCCAAGGAATTTATTCTGATTGCCATATTGGAGTCGGGAAG
>JAKJJM010090237.1:0-10511 GCA_021901965.1 Pipa carvalhoi
GAAATCGAGAAACACCGATTTCCATAATATGGAAATCGGGACTGCAGTTATTAAGACCGAAAAGACTCCGGTGGAGTCTTTTCGGGCTTAATAAATACCGCCCTTTGTGTAGAATACTTGCTATTTAATTATATCATTGACGTGTAAACTAAAAAAAAATCATGGCTATTTTTGATGGTGGATATATGACTGTTTTATGACACGTGAATAATTAATTACTTAAAGTAAGGCCTCTATGCCCTAAAAGGCATTTTCTAACCTCCCTGCCAGCATTACTAAAGTTTCTTAGTATACCAAATGGGAAGTATTGAAACCAGTAATACCAATGGACTTGTCTGGAGACATTCCCCAATGAAACCGCAACCAAGCAAGAGACGCCAGCCGTAGAATGATGTCAAGAGATAACAGGATCTGTATTATAGGGGGTAACATGGCATTTGTGGGATCAAATATTTATGATCATGATTATGTAACTAAGATTCCTGAACTGATTATTATAGAACAACTAATGTCCCTTAACCATAACTGATATGCTGAAGGTACAGGGTCTGTCAGGTTAAACCACTATATTATAAAGCAGCAAATCAGTAGCTTTGGGCTGTTGTGCTATCTTATAGAACTGCTGGTGCTAGTATCTCATAGCCGCCATGTTGGATCCTCATAAATATTCTAATGAACCCGTACATGTCATCACACATATTGTTGGATTGGTTCGGGATTGTCACATGGTTCATTAAAGGCAAAAACTTGCAGCTTTAGGAGAAACTTGTAAAAATAAAAATAATTACTTTTGCAAATGCTTTTCCCTTGATCTGAAAGTATAGCATAGTGGTTAAGTGCTATGTTTTTAGTTTTTTATATGGAAGGTTGTTGGTTCAAATTTCAGAATTTCTTTGTTTATTAAATCCTTTATTTCTTAACAAAATCGCTTCACAAAAGAGGTACCACCTTATTTGGTGATTTAAAAAAAATAATAATCATAATCGGGATTTGAACCAACAACCTTCCAATTGTAAAACATACATACCATGCTATGCTATACTTCCACAACAAAAGAGAGTGTATAAGAGCATTTATTCTATATTCCTCCTGTCATTTTAACTGCCATGTCAGTTTACACACATGCTCTGTAAGAAGAATTTGCACCGGGCAGTAGTTTTCTCTGCAGAGGGTATAACTAGGATCAGCTGAAAACTTCTTCTCTAAGTGCTTGTTTTTTCTTCTATTGCTCTATGATTATTCTGCCAAATTGGCAAGTGGTAGGTGGCCAATAAATTGAAAGCTCTTTTTTTTTTCTGGATGTATTGCCCCTTTAACTTTGTCTAATACTTTAATTCAGTAAATGAGGGTGATATCCGTAATCCTAGTTTGTAATACTGCTCACAAATTCTATTTTTTTTTCACTTATGTTTCATCCCATTATTTTTATTCCATTATTTTATCATCAGTTTTGTGGTTGTGCTGTAACTGTTTTTTGTGTGTCTGCAAACGTCATTAGTGGGCAAAATTACCAAACAACAACAACTCATATTTTGGCCATGTGATGCGCGCTAATTCCTTGGAAACATCGGTGATGCTTGGAAAAGTCAGTGGAAAAAGGAGAAGAGGCCGCCAAAGAACAAGATGGCTTGACACGGTCACTACAACAATGAATATGCCAATTGTGGAAATGAAAGAAATGGTGAAAGACTGAAAGGTGTGGAGATCGATGATCCATCAAGTGACTGAGTCGGCTGCGACTGAACAGATAACAATCATACAACCTTTAATTTTATGCAGTTGGAGGAGGTGAGGGGTCTCAACTTTGGTCAGTGATTTGGACATTAGACTAAACATCTAATGATTGTAAATAGACAAATCAATGCACATGTGATCTATACTCTCAGGCTGATAATAGGCAATTTGCCACCAGATAAACTACTAGTGCCACAAGCATTTTACTGCTTAAAAGTGCTCGTAGGTGTATTTTTTTATCAGGTGGTGGACAGCAGAGCCAGGTTATGCACAAGGCACCTCTGGTAGGGGAATGGCCAAAGCGCCTCCCCACTAAAGCATATTTGTAGGTATGCCATTAGAAGAAGGTTGGGCCCTAACAGCTTGTCTAGATACGGCCCTATTTCTGTGATGCGCAAGTGAGAATATGGAAACTGGCCTGGGGAGTTTTGTTGCTGCAGGACTTTATTTAGGGGACAAACTGCCACATTTGATATTATCTTTATCATTTCCTTTCTTATGTTTCCTTTCCTTTGTAGTATTTGAAGCTGGATGGGTGTGACATAAATAGCCACAAATAATAAATAAAGACGATTAAATGACCTTTTTTTTTTTTAATTTGTGGGATTTATAAATATGAAGCTCGATAGATTAGGTATTATTCTTGTCAGTCAGCTTCTAAACACACACTAGTGTCCACAGGATCTGGTTTGTATCTTGTCCCTTTTGCGTGTAGTCACTATTTCAATAAGAATCACAATGGTGTAGACAGTTCTCAGAATTTGAATAGAATAAAGTAAGGGTACACTCACATTTAAAAGTAAAAAAAACAGCCTTGTAAAAATCACAGTGTGGTAGTATCTCCAAATCATTTCACCCTAAGGCTTCCTCAGGGTGGACTGAGATGTAATCTGAGGAATACATGTGACTTGCTGAGTAGTTCCCCATTGTTTGTACCCCTAACCCCCTGTTAGCATCCCTGGTGGGGTGCATGTAGAAAGAGTTAGAGGCCTCTATACACAGATCTGTAGCCTGCATTCTGCAATCCAGCCATCCTTAATGTTTAAACAAAGGGGATTGTAGGTACTGAGTGTTAATAATACAGCAGTTTACTCTTGCAATAGCAGCTATGGCAGCTTTTTAAAATGATCATTGCTTTAATTGCCTACCATGTACCACAATTGGCAAATAAATGTAAAAAAGCACCTTATAGTTTCAGTGGTTACAGCAGAGGACTAATGACCTACAGTATAGTCTCATGCCTAACTGGAAAGGATTCATTTGGTAAGGAGTACAAAATACATTTGTAATATAGCCTCTTTACTCTTATTTAAGTGGATAATTACCATACACATTTTAGTATGTTGTGGATTATTAACTATTCTGTTTAGCCTCTTCTTTTGTTCCTTTGCAGAGCAGTCATGCATGATTTCATTCTTTCATAGTGTATACATGCATGACACTAGGTTAAGGCCCAATGTCTAAACTCAAGATGGACATGGCCACACCCAAAGAGAATCTTTTATAGGTCCCTTTTTGTCCTTATCCCAGCTAGCAGACTACATTCAAAACAAAATCACCATCTGTTTCTGTCTTTAGCTACACCACCCTGGAGAAGGCTAATAATAAAGGTAACCAGAAATAAACTATATTCATCCATGTGGATAGGTTGAAAATAAACTTTATTTAAACCAATTTGTGCTCCATCGGATACCTCCCTATTCTATAACATTTTAGGAGGAGGAGTCCCCTAAAAATCACTACTGCATTAATTTGCAGAAAACTCCAAATGCCCACCTAAAAAATAAAATTCTTCCCTTTGTGGGGCTTATTCATCAAAGTCTGAAATCATTCATTCATCACTTCTTCACATATTCAGCAAACTCTGGGATGTGCCGAATTTGCAACCAATTCAGAATTTATAGCAGTCACTGATATACAGAGCTCTGCGCGTCACTTTGCATGCGTGTGCACAAGTAATTCACCTATTCATCAAGCATCGGAGTCTGTTGCAGTAGAGAATTTTCAAGGCATATTGTAATTAATTTGCCAGTTTTACTCCACCAAAACAAAGTGGCAAATTAGGGGCCAGGTGGAAGGGCTCCTACTGTTTGACTGACTACACATCACTCCGCAAAAGATGACATCTGATGCCATTCACTTCTTCGCTATGGGAATCCTCTGTTTAATGAATAAGGAGTAGATAATTCATGACTATCAGGGGGTTACTGGCTAAAGTCCAAATTGTAGCATAAAGGTGTGAACTTGCCAGCTAAATACAGTCGCAATAGACTGCTACTGTCGCAGTCACGACTTTAATATTGTAATTTTATCGCGGTCGCGACTTTACTATGGGAACATTGTCACAGTTGCAACTTTAACATTGTCATGGTCGCAGATATGCTATGGAAATCCACTGTTTGAGAATTCAACAGTCGAAGTCTCACTTTAGTCAATAACCCCCTCAGGGTGTAGCGACCCAAAGAAACGTATGTTCACTTCAACAGTGAAATTCTCATTTTGATGAATAAGCCCCTATATGTTTTGCTATCTATCACCACACACTGCAATTGATTAGATTCTCATCTATATTTATTAAACCTGAGAGCATGGAATGTTAAATTTAGTTCATCATTAACAAAATCAAATCAGTGTTTTATCTAGTGTTTTTTTGTTTGTGTTCATGCAGGCCTACCATCAAATGTCAGGTAATCTTAGAACAAATAGAGAAAATTACTTTGATTTTATGATTCAGATATACATTTACAAATATAATACATTTTCTATACATAAGATGTGCTGCTTTAATCACAGTTTGAAAGCATTACTCTGATATAAAGCCTCTTACAAACAAAACAGCAATTTTGTAGAAATATGATTGGGTTTGTGTATATAGGTCATATTTCATACAAGTATGTGAGGTGAAATCCATGCTCATCATACAAAAAATCCATTTACCAAACTGTCCAATTATGTTTTATTTATCTGAGAACAAGGAGTATAGATTAGTTTACAGATACATTATTGGTGGATTAAAAGATCTTTAACTACAGTATGAACCATATCAAAGAAAGGGATTTATCATATTCAGTAAAATGTTGTAATATCTTCTTTTAAAAAATGAATTTACCTATCTAGATTTTTTATTATATTTTAGAATGCTTACAGAATGTGATACTGACCACATATGTCCATTTTAGAATGCCTACTGTTGTTTGTTTATTATTTATGATGCTGACTTAATTAAAACAAAAGCGTTAATGCTAGACACGCTTGCATATATGTAAAAAGTGGCAAATTCATCTTACCTGGGACCATGGGTTGATAATTGATCATGAATTCTCTATACATGAATTCTGTTGAGTGCCCAATCCAACATGCAAGCACATGCCAATGATCCCTCTATTTCAATATTATTTTTGTGGACTGGCAAAACCAAAGTACTCTAAGGGGGTCATTCTGTAAAGTCTGAATTGTAGTGTAAAGGTCCAAATTTGCCAGCTAAAGACAGTCGCAATAGACTGCTACTGTCGCAGTCTCGACTTTACAAAGGAAATGTCAAAGCAGGAACTTTAAAAAAATTGTTGCAGGCATGACTTTATAATTGGAGAATTGTCGCAGTCGCAACTTTATAATGGGAATCCGCTGTCTGTGAATTCGACAGTTGATATCCCACTTTACAGAATGACCCCCTAAGTATTTACGGGCCCTGAAAAACCACCCAAAACATACCCATTATAATCTGCCATTGCATATGCAGCCCTGTTGACCCAAGATCCAACCTTCTCTAGGGATTTCCCATGATGGGATAAAAGTTTGGCAATTCCGCTTCTTATCTGGGATCTTTGTCTACAAGCATGATGTCTGCAAAGCAGGAAAATGGCAAAATGTACTGTGTAACTTAGTATGAATCACAGTATTAGGTATAAGTTTAATGAAGCTCCCAGCCATCCTATTTCCTATAGTTGTTGAGTACCCCAGTTCCATACTGGTTATGTCATAGTACATGGCACATCCTGATTGCTTTGCAGCAGAAAGTCAAACTCACCTTATGTTCTGATTAAGTGGTATATTGTTTTCTATATTGGTCCTTCTTCCTGATACATAGTAAAGTAGGAATATAGTTTATAAGGCCAAAAAAGACACAAATTCATCAGGTTCAGCCTATTACCCTACAAATATATATAGACTGTTGAAAATATATTGTATATATTTGAATCTCAAAAACCACTAGGCAAGTAGAGCACAAATTTATACTAGCTGAAAAGCACTTATTAATGCTCTGGCCTCTGATAAATGACACATTTCTAACAAAAGCACATTCATGTTTTTTTCAGTTTTTTTTGTTTAATTTTTTTATACAGGTCCAAACAGAAGGTTTCCCTTTAAAAGAGCAAAGCCTACCATTTTGTGAATAAAGTCTAAGAGACAGAATGGCATGTATGTATTTATACATTTATAAATGGTTGTGCATAGTAATTGGAGCAGAGTAATTGGTAGAATTAATCAGTTTTATGTGATGGAAAGAATTCAAGCTATTTCCATTTCCAACCATTTTACGAAATTTGGAGAACATGCAATGCATATTTTGGAAATTACAGGAAATATGTTTTATGGAATACATTCATAATAATATTCTTCTACAAAGTAGTTTAAGATTGGTAAGCATATACTGTATAATAAAATAGTAAGCAGGGTTATTTACAGATAAGTTCAATATATTAAGGTCTTATGTAACTGTACAATGGTAGATTTATGTCTATGTAATTCTGTACCCCCAAACAGTAATACTATATCCAGAGTGTTCCTGGCTGTACTTCTCTGTTGTCTATGTTGAGGTTGCCAGGGGAGTAGATGTTACCTTTATTTTCCACTGTCAATGTTTTCACTGACCACAGGAGCACTTTGAAGCATTGATCTCCAACTTGGGGCTCTCCAGCTGTTACTGTACTGTAACTTAATTGACTGTCCATAGGATGCTGGGAATTATAGTCAAGCAACAGCTAGAAAAGCCACAAATTGAATATTAATGCTTTAGGGTATCACTTGATGGGACTTTACTGTATGAGCAGGAATGCTAACAAACTCACTGCGTAAGGAAGTTGTGATGCTTGATTCAGTAAATGAAAATAGACATGGATGCCTTCCCTGAGTGTTGGAATATTACAGGATATGGGAACTAGATAGCTGGAAGGGGGTTCTTGATCCAGGAAATTATTCTGATTGCCATATTTGGGGCCAGACTCTTGAAGGTCTGAATGTGGCCAGTCGCATTCGTTTTTACAAACTGCATGATGCGCGTTGCTGACATTGTTGCGGACGCGCTTCACGCACTTGACGAACAGGCGAACAGAGCTTTTTCTGCCGCTCGCAGAAGCTCTGTTCGCCTTTTTGTCAAGTGCGTGAAGCGCTTCCGCACCAATGTCAGCGGCGCGCATCATGCACTTCATAAAAACGAATGCGACTGGCTACATTCGGACCTTCGAGAATCTGGCCTTTAGAGTCAGGAAAGTTTTTTCCTTAAGATGAGGATGATTGGCTTTGCTTCATGGGTTGTAAGCCTTCCTCTGGATCAACATTGCTGGATATGTAAAGCATATATATATGAATTTGAAGATATTCTCCACTTAGACAACTTTGTATGTTCAGCAAAGATCAATATGTTCTGCAATGTGCTGAATGCTCTCACAGTTTGCAACATTACCCTAACTGTGCATTTATAAATCACTTTGCTTGCATTTGCTGCAAACAGTATTTATCATGTATTGAAATGACAATCTGTCAAGGACTATTTTGATGGAATGCGCATATTAACATGCTTATGTTAAATATCAAGGGATTGAATTTTCAAAATATTTGTAAAATTACAAACGAATAAAGCTAATGGGTGCTTTTTACAGGAGAAATGTCAATCATCCAAATACTACCCAACTGTACTTACTGTCTCTAACACTTCCAAAAAAGAAGTATTGGCTATCATATTTAGACTAAAAGGTGATTAGCTATAGTGGTAAAAGTTATTGCTGTCTGTGATATGGATGGTACTAATTTAGCTAGCCTATATGCTCTCGATGAAGGCCTTCTACCTTGTTTTAAACAGTTCTTTACTAAGTTTCAAGTTAGAATTGGCTTTCCTATTATTCCAAGGAAAGTCAGTTTGCTGCCATCAATATCTGATCAATGACCCACACTTCCTCACTCAACCCTTATGTTACAATATACAGAAATGACAACTTCCTATGGATTTTCAAGGCCTCTTAAAACTTGAGAAACTGTTTAGTGTCTAGAGAACATTTAACTCACTTGACACTCCATATGGATATATTTAATATGTATTGTGAGAAATTACTCAAATGGCAGTTAGCCCTTTGGGGAATTGTAATCAGGCAAACAGCAGTTGTCTCAAACACAAACAGGTTTACTGAGTATCTTTCAGCTAAAAACAAGTTGTCTTTTCAAAACAGAGATGCTCCTTACAGTTTGGTTAAAAAGGTTTTAAGTCACTCCTCGGTGGAATAGCCAGACAGCAAGAATGTTCCCTTCCTTGTGGGTATATCTTCTAAGGGATGCTTTCCCAGTACTCTGTTCTCTGAAGTAAACAAACCACCAGGCAACTTGTAGTCTCAGGGCCACATTCCGGAACATCCGAATATGCCCGAATGCGCCCGATCAAACTGACTTCCACGAAGTGAATGAGGCACGCCGCTGAAATTGTCGCGGACACGCTTCAAAAAACAAGCGAGCAGAATTTTGTTCGCCTGTTCTTCAAGCATATTGAGGCGCGTCCATGGCAATTTCAGCGGCGCGCCTCATGCACTTCGTGGAAGTCAGATCAATTGGGCACATTCAGATGTACCGGAATGTGGCCCTCAGTCTCCTACATAATAAAAATTTGCCAAACAAACAAATATCTTGATCAAGACAGCCCACTAGATAACATATAAATGTAAGGAAATGGAACATGGAATTTCAGTTAGACCCTTCTGACTTTAAAGATGGGGTGGAAAAAAACAAAATATCTGCAAAATATGTATATGCAATCAGGAGATTATTAATTATAACTTTTCAAATAATACCTGTATCAGCTCATAGACACAACCATTACAACTGTGAAAACAGGAAGCAGAATTTGCAAATACATAACTCTGCACCATAGGTCATGCCCTGTAACCAGGAAATATAGGCTTGAGTTCATTTACTCTAGATGCTGACAAACAAGTAGTCCTCCTGAGAGACAGGATAGTTCAGTCTTTCATTCAGTGACATTTTCTTGGCACTCAAATTACCAATGAGCATGTGCAACAGTGCCATTAAGGAAACTTGCTACCATGCATAATAAATATCATTTATATTAAATAAATATTTTATTAATAATCAATACTATTTAATGATATATAGCTCTATTTTATACTTGATGAGATGTTGGTTTTGGTGGTGTCTTTACCCTAGCACCAAACACCTTTCTAGAATGTTGACAATATCCTCTTGGAATTCTCTTGTCTGCAGACCTTTTCTGAAGGGTAAATTATATCTCTGATGCTCACCTTACATGACTTAGAATGCTTTGGGAACAAGGTGGCACAATACATTATAACTATGTGGACGAATGAATTAAAAAAAAACTGCACAGCTATGATGAGCGGTGGCATGGTCCATTGCTGGGGATTATATGTGCTCTGTTGGCTTCAAATGCAGCTAATCTTCAACTACATCTACTGTTGTGAACAGAAATCCCATTTAAAAAGAAAAAAAAAACATCTGCAGTACTAAACCTACCCTGTTTTTGTTTCCCTGTGAATGTGCAGGCCACCCTGCTGAACATTCACTGCATTTATATGAGTTGTTGTTTCTTATTAGATATCATTAGGTACACAATAATTATAATAATTATGTGCATTGCTTAGGCTACCCTGTGAAATAACAATCCCCCTTTTTAATTCAGAAGTCATAATTGCTGTGGTTTTACGTAAAACAAAATCTAATTAACTTTCAAAATTCTGCCTGGGTTTATTGTTTTAAGGAATGGGAAATTTGGCAAATGCCTTTTAACCTATGTAGAATGTAAGAGATATAGCACTTCGAACACTGCTAAAAAGGCCTACAGGGAGGTTCGGGAGAGTTCCTTATATTAACTATCTAGTCTGGAACCGATATAACAGCATGTTAGAAGCAGCGTTTGACTCTTGGAAAATAAGAGTTCTTAAGATTTTGACATTACAGGAAAGAATTAGGTTAAAAAATAAACTAGAAATGCATCATTATGTTTTGGGTTCCTGTTCTTTAATTTAGGCTCTAGTAGACCATTGCTTAACCCTGTTGTACCATGTAAGCTTTATGTAAAGACTCTTAAAGAAGAACTATAGTTAGTACTTATACTTACCTCGATCTGGAAACAGTACACTAAGGGCGATATTTAATAAGCCCGAAAAGACGCGATTTTGTCTTTTTGGGTTTATTAAATCGTCTCACTAGATTTCCGCGAGATCATCCCGTGGGAGTTTTGGTTTTTGAATTCCGGAATTGGATGTTTCAATGGAAAGGTATAGTAGCCATAGGAGAGATGGCTACCTTTCCATCGAAACATCCAATTCCAGAATTCGAAAACCAAAATCCCTGCAGGATCATCTCGCTCAGAATAAGCCCAAAAAGACTCAAATCCAAGTATTCTAGTCTTTTCGGGCTTATTAAATATCACCCTAAGGGCGAAATTTATTAAAATCGAAAATGCCATTTTTGAAAATATTCGAAAATCGCATTTTCGATTTACTAATTTCGAGTTTCATTCGAAATTTCGACCT
>JAKJJM010090239.1:0-10009 GCA_021901965.1 Pipa carvalhoi
TCCCATGCTAACGATACCTCTTCTCCTGTCCCTCTTAGGGTGGGGGTGCCCCAAGGTTCTGTCCTTGGCCCCCTCTTGTTTTCCCTGTACACTCTTTCCTTAGGCGATATCATCAACTCATTCGGTCTTCAATATCACTTGTATGCAGATGATACCCAAATTTAATTATCCGCTCCTGTCTTAACACCTGAAATACAGACTCAAATTTCCAACTGTCTCCTGGCAATCTCCTCGTGGATGGCCAATCGCCAACTCAAATTAAATCTCTCTAAAACGGAGCTGATTATCTTTCCACCCAAACCTGGACCCGCTCCCTACTTTTCCATTCTAGTTGATGGTGCCATCATCTACCCTGTAACTTCTGTACGTTGCCTTGTGATGAGTTTTGACTCTCCTCTTTCCTTCTATAAACACATCTCCAACACTGCTAAAACCTGTCGATTTTTCCTTTGTAAAATTGCCAAGATTCGCCCCTTCCTCTCTCGCTCCACTGCTAACACTCTCATACATGCTCCAGAGATGGGCTTCCTCCTAGCGAGTGTGTCGGATTAGACGGAAGAGAGCCATATATATACCCTCCAATGATGTAGCGGCGGTAGGAGGAAGCCCATCTCTGGGCAAAACGCGTTCGAGTGGTCACCCAGGGATTTCCGCCTGTCTTCTGTTGCCTCCACTGCCACCCTGTTAGTTTTCCACCTCGGTGATTTTGACTGAGATCAGTCTTAGGGCTCCTAATTCATTTATTTCTTTTGCTCCTTTGTACGCGCTGGGGTAGAGATTTTTCAGGTACTTTAATACCAGTGCCCCCCCTTGGTGTGTTTTTGTTACGGGGACATATTTTTCTTACTCTTTAGATCTGCTTTTTCTGCATTCATACCATCACATACATAGGTTTTGACCCATTATCATTGTGGGTTATATTTTTTTCAGACCTTATCATTTTTTGTCTGACTCTAGATCCTTGCAGATCAGTTGTGGCAGTGACACACTTTATTATCCTTCTATGATATTTTTTCTATGATATTTATTCATGTATATTTGATATTTATTCATTATTTAATATTTATTGACTGTGGTTGTATTGTTTGTGTATTTTTGTGGCTAACTTGACAGGCGGTTTATCCTTGTATTAGATTTGACACCGCTGTGTGTCCTTTGTATTTTTATTTATATTTGTTTTATATATAATTTTTCTGTTCTTGATTCATTTGTTCTCTACATTTCCTGTTCTTGATTTACATTGTTGGTTGGTTGATATATATATTTTTCGTTTTATTTATTTTTTGATCCACAATAAATTTGTTTGTTATGCTGATTCCTTTGTGATGTGGTTTATTTGTTCATTATTCTTCTATGTTATATATTTTTTACTCAGTGTGCGTGGTTCCAGAGAGGCCCTTTTTTTCTTGTTCTTTTACATAGTTTTTCTCCTCTCTCGCTGCACCTGAGATTTATTTATTTATTTGGTACAGTGTGCGCACTCGGTTTTTTGCTTCATCCTCAACCTAGCACTTATGTGAACTATCCTTGTGATGCTACTCTTGTATTGTTTTCTTTTTTGCACTTTTCCTTTGTCTGTATTGTTCTTGTGTTGTTAAATTGTACAGCGCTGTGTAAATTTGTGGCGCTTTATAAATAGAATTATACATACATACATACAAGTCACCAGTGCAGATGATCCAATTGTAGCAAGAACTACCTCTATTTCACAACATTGCCATTTATCATATGTGAAAAATTGTCATTGATGCCCCAGCTTTAAACCATACATAACCCTGTCCCTCCACCAATTTTACCAATCAAGATTTAGTAAGTGTCTAGTTTTAATCATAGGGGACTGCTAAATCTGTGATCCAGTGTCTGGAAAGTTTACAGTGTAACTGGGGCATGTAAGAAAAGTGGGCTCCATTAGTCAGATGGTGGGGGTCCCCATGATTTCTAATGGCAGTTATGGCTCCTAGAATTTAGCTATTATAAGCTACCTGGAAATTTTGCTTTGTTGGTAGACAACACTTTTACATGATTTAGCTGGAAGTGTCAAGGACAGCCATTCATTTTAACTACTGAAGCTCTCCTAGTCCTGGATGTTTGCTCCCAGTCACTTGAATCCAATAATTTTCACTTTTTATGATGTCACATGTGTATATATAAATGACAACTACACTGCATAATATCACCTGTACATCTATATGACTACTACATTGCATATCATCACTTATATCTAAATTACTAAAAATAGCTAAATGGCTTTGTCTAAAATATTCTCTGTATTTTTTATTTTAGCATTTAGCAAATAGGACAAGCTGCAACCCACCATGTGGTAAGTTTGCACAGACCTTTAATTTAGTTTTATCTAAACAAACTTTTTTTTTTCTATAACTCATTTTGTTGTTTGCAAGAACAATCCTGCATGTTATATTTACAAGTATGCAGAGACCTGGAAGTTGCCATGGCTCAGGCATTCTCCATAAAAAGAAATAAAAAGTGCACATATGATTTGCTCCACCTACATTAGACACAGGCTAACAATGAGACACCCCCCTGGGGAACAACCTATTGGGTGAGTGGTGAGAACCCAGTAAGCACTGTACAGAATAACAGTATTGGGTTTGAACAGGCGGTAACTTGTCATACAATTAATTAATCTAACTTGTAGCAATTTTTTTTTCTCACTAATACTGAGAATGTGTGTCTTCCTGGATGTTCGGTCAATTGTGTGAGCATGAAAGTACCCTTATTCATATAGTCTCAAATAACCAGCTGTCCTGTTGAAATTATGATGTCATACGTATATTGTCTGTGGAGTAACTGTGTGGGCTGAAGGGTTTACGATACCTAAGGGAACCTCATCTTTCATTCAGACTTGCCATAATGTTTTTTTTTTTTCAGGAACAGAGGTTCTCATGCCACAGTGGATGAATGAAGTAGAAAAGCTGCAGTGCCAGCTGGTGGAAGTTTATTGCAATGCAAAGTTCTTTAAATTGTCCCCATTTGCTGATTCCTCCCATGTTTCTGTAGACCTGAAAAAACTGTTTGCAGATATATCCATTACTACAAAGGACACCAGAAATCGACTACTAGAGCAGCTGACATTGCCTGATATCTTGTCAGAACTGAGGGATATCACCATGATAGAAGGTGAAGCTGGTAGTGGGAAAACAGCTTTACTTAGGAAGATAGCCATTCTGTGGGCCTCAGGGTGCTGCCCTATCCTAAACCGGTTCCACCTGGTGTTTTATATCTCTGTTCCAACCAATGGAAAGCATGAACCTTTGCATGAAATAATCTGTAAACAGCTGATTGGACCAACATTATCACTCACATCCGAGTGTTTGGAGGAAATAATAAATCAGCTAAAGGATAAGATCCTGTTCCTGATGGATGATTATGGAGTGGATGACTTGGTACCCAAAGCTTTAGAAGAGCTTATTCTGAAGAACCACTGTAACAGGATGAGCCTATCTATCACAGTTCGTACTGATCAGGGAAGAAAGTTGCGCCAGTATGCAAAGACTATACTAAGCATTCAAGAGTTCCCTCTGTACAGTTCAATATACATCTGTAGTCAACTATTCTCCCATGATATGCCACATATAGAGAAATTTATGATAGAGTTGATATATTCTAAAACATTGCAGGCTGCAGTGAAGACCCCACTTTTTACAATTGCCCTTTGTGTTTTCTGGGTGCAAAATCCTAATGAAAAAATATCCAGCGACCTAACAATTTCCAAATCATATTTGACACACACCATGTTAAAGCATTCCAACAAAAGAAAGAAAGTGGAAGATCTTGTTTTATCCTGTGGAGAACTTGCATTAAAGGGTCTCTTTGAATCAAACTTTCAGTTTACAGATGAAGATCTTGTTGCCGCTTCTGTTCCAAGTAACGAAGTCCTAGAATTTGGACTGTTGAGCAAGTTCACATCACAGAGACTGCATTCTACTTATAGATTCTTTCATCCTTCATTTCAGGAATTTCTTGCTGCCAAAAGGATAAGTGCCCTCCTGGAATCTAAAAATACAAATCAGGTTGAAAGAGGATTCTCCTATTTGAAGCAGGTTGACACCTTCCTTAAAGTTGCTGGGCGTTTTCACTATTTCTTGAAGTATTCATGCCTTTGTTCTCCTGAAACGGCTTCAGTAATAATTTCCCACCTATTTGCCCTGCTTGACAATAGTGGTGCATTTGATTTTAAATCAGAAGCAAATGATCATTTAGAACACCACGCTGATCTAATCTGCAATGAACAAATGCTCACTCTCTTAAGCAGCAAGCCAACACAATTTCTCCATTCAGTTTTGATCCACATGTTGCTGTATTTCTCAATAAAAGCAGCGTATGATGGCAAAGCAGTCACCAAGTGTGCTCCTGTTATTCTAAAGTTTCTTATAGGAAAAGAAATTACTATTGATTTGTACTCTTCAAATCTGTTCTTTAGATTTATTGTGGATTATCCTGAAGGAATTTCTTTGATTAAAAGCCTGCAGCTGTCTGTTTCGGGAGTAATGGAAACCCCAGGCCAAAACATAAGTTGTAATGAGGACCTTTTTTCTTTTTGGGGTGTTCCAACAGTTGAACAAGACTACTCAATGGCATTCCAGCTTGCCTCAGGCACTCAAGCAGCAATAAAACATTTTCATCTGAAAAATATGATGGACCTTTCCAAGTTTGATTTTAATTCTAGTCATAAAATTCCAGTATTAAAAGTTGAAGCTAATGGCAACATTATTCATTGGGAAAAGGTGGTTTGTAACCTCATGATTTGTTTCTCTCTTACTGATCACATTGACCTGAAAGTAACAAACAGTCCAGGGTTTATTGAAAGATTCAGGCCTTGCATTGAAAAGTACAAGGTTTCCTTTGAGAAGTTAAGTTTATTCAAGATGGAGCTAAGCTCATCAGAGCAAGAACTGATTTTGCAGATGACTTCATTACAAAGTCTTGCCATAGCTCACATGGAGCCACCAGGTATGAAGGACTTTTTAATTCTGTTACACCCATGTTATCAGCAGACTTTGATATCTAGGCCTTGCATTGATTTGGTTATATGGTTGAAAAAGAGATGTTCCTGCCACTAATGAATCTATAATGTAGGTAAACTGATACAATTAATTAACTGCTTGCTAATTTTTTCTACTTTTATTTTTTACAGTATTTTATAAGGTAATACAAAGTATAGAGAATTAATTTTTACATCTGTATTTTTAAAGGTAAAGAAAACAGAGAATACAAACAGTTTTGAAATATTTGCTCTTTGGCTAAGGTATCCTAAAATGAACTCTTGAGCACTAAACTTGTACTAACTGGCATGTACAATGAAATTTATTGTGTGAATTAAGGCACACTTGGTAAGCAACTGCCACAACCAGAATGTTAAGCATTGAACATAGTGCACAGTCAAATAGTAAACTACAAGCTTTTGTTATGAACATCAAGGACATCTATAGGCTGAATATAAACTGTTTAATATATTAACTGTTAAACATAACTGGTAAAAAAAAATGTACCCACTTACTGTATTTTTCACTCCATAAGACGCACCTGACCATAAGATGCACCTAGGGTTTTATGGAGGAAAATAAGAAAAAAATATTCTGAACCAAATGGTGTGCTAGAAAATTTAATAAAATATACCACAATAATATTTCAACAATGTAAAATCAACAGCAGTAGTAACAACCATCATCACTGTTATTAACAAATGAGGAGAGACTTTTAGCATTTAAATACTCTTATAGTTATCCGGGAACCCCAGGAACTTATCATCGCTAGTGTCAGAATTTAAGAAGCTCAGTTGCTCAAAACTACTGGTATCACTTTCTTCTCTATTTTCATATGATACCATCTTCAGTGCCATCTAAGGCATTGGTAATACCACATTTCTTGAATGACCACAGTTTCATCCTTCACTGACTGCCATGATGTTTTCACCCATTCACAATCTTGAGTGATAGTGGATCTCTTCATTCATCCCGTTGGTGTCAGATCATGATTATCAGCAGCCATCCATTTGTTCCACTCTTCTCGTATAGGGATTTAAACAGTTTGTTGATGGAAACATCGAGAGGTTGCAACTGGCTGGTAAGAACCCCAGGAATTCTAGCTAGATGATTCTTCATATCTTTAAAGTTTTTTTTTTTTTTGTGGTTTCGCTAATATATACTCTAAACTGATCAAGCAGTAATACGGCAGTTTTTTTCCGAAGCCCTCCAGGATGTTTGGACCAAACTTTTTCAATCCACACTCCCATTCCATTTTTGTCCAGCTGTCCTCTTTCATGAACATGCACAACAACTCCTCATGGGATCATTTCTTTTGGCATGGTTTTCCTTTTAAATAGTAACATCGGTGGCAGTTTTGTGCCATCTGCACAGCAGGACAACACAACCGTGTAATGGGTTTTCTCATGTCCTGATGTTTTCATGGTTATAGTTTTGGCACCTTTCAGATCAACAGTCCTGTTAGATGGCACATCAAATGTTAGCGGGACTTCATCCATATTCTCAATCTGGCTTATTTCAAAATCATTTTTCTTCCTAGCATCAAATACAAATTTGTGAAAAGACAGAATCATTGGCTCAAATTTTTTTGGCATTTTTGTGCAATTATAGTTTTGGTGTGCATGCCAAGGCCACTTCACCTCATAAATCTGTAGCGCCATGATGGGTATCCAGTAAAATCCTGAATGCCTTTCTCTACAGCTATGCGTTTGGCTTCATATATTATCATTTTTGTAGAGAAGCCATTATTTCTGTGATGTGTGATCCATTCTTTCATGTCCATGTCTAACTCTGGCCACTTTGCAGCATGCCCACAAAGAGTGTGCTTACTTTTATCTGCTTTTTTGCAGCTGATCCTCCTGTTTTATCCACTCCTCTATCATTTTTTCAGTAGGAGGTGACCCAAACTGCATCTCTGCTGCTGTTTTCATGTTGTTCCGTAGCATATTTTACTGCCTCCAGTTTAAAAGGAATTTTATATGCTAGCCTTTTCCGCTTTGACATTTGTGTAGGTAGCAGGAGACTGTTGTATTTTTCTGCAGGAAAATACAGAAATGACAAACTGTTATGGAGTGGATCTACTACTGATGCACTGTTATGCAGATAGATCAGCTGCTGACACACTGCTATGGGGGACAATATTAGGGTTATGCCATTATTGGAGGACCCTTTATTTCCTGATGGAGATGAGCAGCATAGCCTGCCCTGTCTGCCACTGCTCTGCCTGTGCTCACACTGTCTTCACTGCACCTGCCTCACTCCTCTCCCCTCCCCCCTGGGTACACTGTTAAGAATGCTTTATTCCTTATATTATAGAAGGCAGTAACAAATTCTTTTACACTTAGAGGAATCACTGCACAGAACCTGGATCCCAATAGCAGGGACTGGCAGAGCTAGAAGCTCAGTACAAGATGAAGCACTTAGGGAGAGAGTGTTTTTGTTGCTAGTCGAACAACCCCCCAACACGTTGGTAGGCCTGACCCTAAACTCTACTAGCACAGCAGGTGAATCCATGGCGAATAGAGCCAAGGGGAGCCGTAGGCGCTGATGGAGTGCTGCTTAACTGGTAAAGTCCAGAGAAGCACTGACAGGAGGCAGCTCACTGGTACACGGCCAAGGAGCAGATGAGTATTTCAAAAGCTACCTGCATGTGCATATGTGTACCGGCACCCCCCCGAGCCCCGCAGCACCTGAAAAACAATCAACATTCATGCCATAAGATGCATGGGCATTTTACCCCCACTTTTGGGGTGAAAAAAGTGCGTCTTATGGAGCGAAAAAATACAGTACATAGCAACATAGTTTATAAGGCTGAAAAAAGACACAAGTCCATCCAGTTCAGCCTATTTTGCTGCAATGTTGATCAAGAGTAACTCATGAAGCAAGAGCCAATTATCCTCATATTAGGGAAAAAAATGCCTTCCCGACTCCAGATATGACAATCGGAATAATTACCTGGATCAAGATCCCACCTTCAGTTATCTAGTACCAATAACCTGTTATGTTCTTACACTGAAAGAAAGCATCCAAACCCCTTTGAACTTTTTAATGAAATCAACCATGACAACTTCTTCAGGCAGAGTGATCCATAGATATCAAAAAAGGTGGTAAGACTAGGCGCATCAGATGGTGCTCCTCAGGATTCCTAAGACTGGTAGGCAGCAGAACCTCTCAAACCCATGCAACTATCGTACGAACCAGACAGTATAGAGGTAATACTCTGCCCTTAAATTGAAAACTTAATATAGTGTATAAAGTCTTATCACTCTAGTAATGAAAAAAGTAGTTAAAAATTCACTCACAAGGGGGTCTTTAATAACACGCCTTCAGTGTCCCATATTATCCATAAAGAGCGTTTTGGTTGTGTTTGTCTGAGAAGAAACAGTGTGATAGGGGTTTTAAGCTCCAGCACTGTCCCTTGCTCTAACAAGCCGATATCTTCTGCTTTGCGCAGCTATGCGATCCTCTTCAATTCCTACTTCCTGCAAAGCAGAAGATATCAGCTTGTTATAAAGAGCAAGGGACAGACCTTCTTGAAGTACCATCTGTTGTGCAGTGGTTAACTCGTGTTTTGACAAATTAATTATTCGGTGATTATCAATCATGTTTGGGTTATGATTGGTTGTTTCCAAAAATAGTTCCTTTTTTGCGAGTAGTTGATTCTGGATTTGTCTCTTAGGTTTCTTGCGTCCCCTCCGGGTTCTACGAAAGGTAGAGGTTGGGGGGACCTGTCAGATAAAAATTATTTCGGTCTGGAGCCTAAATTAGGATTAGAATGACTTATCAGGTTCTGAGGTAATTTCTTTGTCCGTGTCTGTATCGGATGTTTCATAGTCAGAAAAGAGGTTACCTTTCTATTATGTCGTGGAGTCTTGATGTATAATAGTTTTTGCAAGTAACTTAAAAGCTATTATTACTCTCTACCCTCTTTTTTTTGTACACATTTGTTACAAAAGTGTATACAACATCAAGTTGCACTGAGTATTACATTCAGATCCTGCTGTTTTAATACCATAAAACATGACATGAATTAATTTCCTTTATCACAAATCTACCCAGACCTCCCTTCTTTTTACAGAATAATATTTTCACTATTGCCTTGAAAAAGCTCCTTATGGTGTGAAATGTACGTTGGCAAATTGGTATTTAAAGGGGACATAGCATATTTACCCCCTGGGCAAATTGGTACTTAAGGGAACACAGCTTATTCAACCCCTGACCCATTTGGAAAATTGGTATTTAAAGGGGATACAGCGCATTTACCCCCTGACTCATTTATTATTCTGTTAGTTACACCACTTGCTAGTGGTTTATTTTTTATTTTATTTATTTATTATTATAACGACCTTTTTATTTACTCTAATAAAAGTTATATTTTAACAGCATCATATGAGTGCAGGTCTCATTTCCCACCCACCCCCCTTTTTCCCCCCTTCCCTACTCAACATCTATGCTCCTTTTGATGCACCCCATGATCCTATTTGCTTTAGCTGCTGCTAAACAGTGGTTACTACACTTAAGTTTGTCAACTAAAATTCCCAAATACTTCATGTCTGTTTTGCCCAGTGTTTTCCAATTTAGAAAATAATCTTGACATGCAAAAAGAGTAGTTTGGTATCATCCAGTAGTAGTTATCGAGCTCCTGAGGAAGTTGCTGACTCTTAAAGCGACGAAACTCATTGAGCAAGATTATAATTGGATATATTACATGCGTTTTTTGAATCTTCCACTTTGTGAGTATGATTCTTTATTAAAATGTATTTGAGAAATCAATATTTCACTTTAGAAGTTCTTTCTTTTCTGGAATGTGAGAGATACATATATTACTCTCTGCTGGAAGCTGCCTGAACTGCGTTGAATTCTGTTATGCTGTTATTGGATTTGTGCTTCTGCAAGCAAATTGTGTATCCAGGTTTTGTTACATGTGCATTGTTGAGTTTTATCTGGTGAGCCTCCCCATTATCAGGGGATTTTTGATTTTATCTAACACTGAGTTACACTGTCTG
>JAKJJM010090263.1:0-18929 GCA_021901965.1 Pipa carvalhoi
CTAATACTGAAAATGAAATGTTAATTAGTCAAGCAAATGAACTGCATCACTCGCAGAAGTTTATCCTTAAGTTCCTGTTATTTTGTGGCTTGACTAATAAGCTCATTATCTGTGAACCAGTATCATATTCTTTCCATTGCTGGACTGTTTTATCTAGCACGTTTAAACTAGATATGTTAAAAGCACTCTCTTGTAATCACCAACAGTAAAAAAGGTCCACCAAACCAAAAGCTGCCAATAAATATTACACAAAAATTCTGTGAATTAATTCTGACCTCGAATAGTTGTGGTTTAGCTTTCATATATGTAAAAATTCAAATAAAAATGCACAATTCAATTTGCAGATCCTGATATGTGTAACTTCAGTATACAGCAAACACAAAGATGAACAAAAATGTGTTCACAAATCATTAGTTCATGATGACGTCTTGTCTGAAACTGATACGTCCTCCAGTTTGAACCGATGGAAATTGTTTTAACGAATATCTGCAGTTTTGTTTTGCACAATGTAAACAGAATACATTATATCAATATAAAACAAGTTCTTTATACAAGAATAAATAATGATTTTATAAATGCAATTAAACCTCACAACTGCCATCAGACTGTCGGGAGTATTTGCTAGTTGTATATGTGAGTGAATCCTTATCATCTTAAAGATATCATAGACATAAAAAGCAGCCCCTGAAGCATGCAGGTCCCCTGTACAGTGTAAGGGGCTATTGACTGGGTGGGGAACTGCAAAATGAAGGTATAGGGGGGAGTATACAGGAAGAAGGTTGTGTTGGCAAAAAGGAAGTGGGAGGTGCAGGGAGTCCTCATGGCCATTTTGCACAGGAAGCAGGTAAGCAGCATGGCAGCTGGAGAAATACAAGAATCAGAGAAAAAAAGCTGCAAATGAACAGTGAACCTACTTTCTGTTTCAAAGGGAAAGGTCTCAGGGCTTCTTTCTTTCTTGTCTGATGGAGAGCTGCTGTTTTATTTACACTATTAGGAATTTTGCAGCTTGCTCTGAATTGCAGCATATAGAGTTAACTAATTCTTTATGTGTCCACATATAGATAGGGGGCTCAGATCTGGCTGAATTTATTTCTTAAAAAGTTTATGACCATAATACAGACCATCTTTATAACCAAAAGACAAAGCCAGCTGCAGGCAATGGTGCAAGAGCAAACCACTGCTTTTAGAAGTAAAATCTGGTGAAGGAATCAGGGTGCTGTTTTCTGAAAACTGCATATTTTCTATAAAGCACTCAACGAGCCAACAATCCATAACTTGCAGCCTATAAATCCCACTTACAGACTGCAAGTTAGAAGACAAGTTCCAACCACATAAGTTGTCCCCCTATACAGGATAAATAGCTCAACTTCCACCAGCCATGGAGTCCCGTAATAATCCTAATAGGAATTATAGCAGATGGCAATGTTCTTCAATGCATTGTTTATATGCCTATCTTCAGAAAAAAAGGAAATTATATTAAACTATTATTGTATTTTATTCAAAATCTGTCAATAAGAGCAGTTAGTATGAGTTGATTTAGGCTAAAGGTATCTGTGGGTATGCATTCTTTTTATCTGAGCGCCAGACTGATTTATACCAATACAACTTATAAAATAACTTGTGATAAATATTTAAGTGAATTTTAAACAGCATGGAGATTTGTTGCAACATAAATTTTGTAGCTGGTCTATAGTTTGATGTTATGATACATCTATATTTTCACTGCTAGATAACAGGCTCTTTTCTTTAAATATGAATTTTTACTCCCAAAGGTATGGCTACTGCTTTGAGTCTGTTCTTGCATGATATTAATTTATACTGTACCAGACAAGGAATGCTGGGAATTGCATGTGCAGCAGATTAAACTACAATAATAAGCAAGACTGTTGTCATCTAGATAAATGTACACATTTCATATGGATTTTTAAAGAGAAGGACGAATCACATTGAATAAAACAAATATTAGATTCATGAAGGAAAACCGAGGTATGCTTGATCTGTAAAATGATAGACATGTACAAAAAGTGATTTTAAAATAATCAGTCAAGGGAATGTCAAGGAAAGGCGTCTGAAAGTGTTGGTTCACCTTAAAATTAATTTTAGCATGTTATAATTAGTGATATTTTATACCACGATGGCCTTTCATGAATTCTATGTTGTTTTAAATTATTTTTTCATTACTTGGGATCAATAACCTTCAGTCAACAAAAAATTAAATAATTTCAGACTTAACTTTTACATTTTAATTCTTTATCAGGTTGCTAATCTTTAGGTTCTGTCCCTTTGCAATCTCTCTTCCAGTCTATACTTAAAGACCTGATTACCAAGGGACCTATTAAATGTAAATATGAGTGGCACTGACGAAAAAGATACATCATTTATTATTGATAGTTTGATCAATCAATATCAGTCCATTGATACTGATAAAAGAAGATCGATGTTTAATTCCCACAAGGGGGTGGAGTCAGATGTCAACACAAAACAGTAGACTAGAGCTTTCAAAATCAAATGGTTCCTACATATACTCGTTACCAAAGCAGTTTCAGTCCAGCACAGAATATTCTATTTTGCAGATGTCTGCATCAGTGTCCACCAATAAAAGTTCATTTCAAGCAGTTTTACCCCTGAAAAACTTAGATGTATTGTTTGTAAAATATTTATCCAACAAATAGGTTTATTGCATCTAAAACTGCCAAGAATGTTCAAGTACTGAAGGTAATACACGGGCATTACTTTCTACCTGAGGTTAATAACTGTCCCTTGTTCAAGCTCTCACCAAACCCCCGAAGAATAATCTTTCTTACGCTGGGTTTGGTAATTCAATTTCTGTGTGGGAAGTACTGCGGCTGTAGCAGAAATAGTTGACATCTATCCTGAGAAAATTGCTTACCAGTAAAAGAACTGTAAATCCAGGATGCTTTATTAAATGAGAGTGGTATTTCTCTCAGAAGTCAAGTAGAAGTAAAGATGTCCAATATATGAAGTGTGTCAAGTAATGTACAATAAAATAAACATTGATTAATGTGGGAACTGCATATGCTGTATTCAAACCACTCTGTAGCAATTCTCAGCTGCAGAGTCAATATAAATGGGCAATAGCACCTACTGAAGGTTATTGATAGCATGACATTTAACTGATTTGTTACCTGTTTTACAAATTGATGAATGCAAATTGGTGTTGTCCATGAGTTAAAGTATGCTCTAGCAAACTCAGAGAGGTTTTCCATTCTTCTGTCTCATTGGTTATATGTAGAAAGGGAGATGGTCCATCCAAATGATGTTTAAATATGCTCCTTTGTTATGTTGTTGTGATAGCACTCAATTAGACATGTAATAAAGGGAAGAGAGGGAGGAACATGGGAAAATAATCAATAGCTCATGGAAGTCAGGAGGTGCATTTTTAGAAGAAATGTAATGATATCTTACTCTCTTAATATCTCCTTAAGAGAATATAATGTCATGACCAGGGTATTGTCCCTCCAGCTTTCCAGTGACTTACATAGCCCAGCATCCTTCCTTAGTGGAGTCTGCACATTGAAGCTCACATGAAACCAAATGGCACCAAAAACACATTCCCAACCTTGCTGCAACTTCAGTTTTAGCACTGTTCCTTTAATTCCTGTTTATATCAGTGGCAGTTTTTTGATCATCTCTACATATAACCCTTAGTACAACTCACTGTTTTGGCAATGGCGAGTTTTCTACCAATCGTTTCTTTAGATTAGCTAATAATCTGTCCTTGAAGCCCAATTCCTGATTGTCTCACAGGGGGCTTCTGCATTACTGCAAGAGTGAACAAGAATAAAGGGCCATCCTTTTACAACAGGTCAATGAATGGATGGATGAAATATTAAATAATTAAGAAGAGAAGCCATGCAGATCCCCTCAGAGACTTAGCTAACAGAAACCGGGTATAGACAATGAATTGCATCAGTTTCCAACAGAACATACATTGAAGGGAAAAGATTAAACAGCAAAGACGGAAATGCTCACATTCTTCTACACTAGCAACAACCAAGTTCAATAGTTTCTGATTACAATAACAAATGACCAGCAACATAACTAGTTACAAATATCTGGTCATCAATACAATTACTTGCCCACTTACATTTCCAGGTGACCACAGGCTACAGTATATACACTGTCCAGTGGCTCAAGTTTACAATGTTAATTCCTTAACTGCAACCGCCTGTGAATACACCCACCTCCTAATGTGACAACCCGGATTCCTCTTTATCCAAGTGCTGCGTAAGGCGTTTTTCTATTGAAACGGGTAGTTATTAAGCTTTTAAGCTACCCCTCAACCTAGTTGTTTTAAATAGTTCCATACCTGTTGTTCAAGTTGTTGAGTTTAAGAACCAGTTATGAATAATTTGCAAATAATACAGATCATTTGTCAAGGTAAATCTCATTTCGTTTGAGCGAACTTTATAATCCTTGCCACGAAGCGGAATTTTTAGCCTGTAAATAAGTTGACTATATTTCTTTCATTTTTTTTCTTCTTTTGTAGTTTATTTAGCCCGAGGCTGAACATTTTCCCTTTTACGTCCTCAAATATCTAACTCTTCTTCCTAAAATATTCCGGCGCACACTTAGGCGACAGCATGGAAGTCATTTTAATTATCTAACATCAACCTTGCTAAGAATGAAGAAGAGAAGAAAAAAAATCCTATTAAAACAGAAATTCAATGCTAGGCTGTAATGGGCGCCACTAAAATTGAAAAATAGGTCTCCAACTTTGTCAGAGCTATTGCTGATACTAAATTTTCTTCCAATAAAAAAAAGGTGTTATCCTGAAGGATTATGGCTTCTGCTTGGTTTCCTTACTGAAAAGACAAGCAAAAAAATCAGCAGAAAAGGTCACAGTGTGTCCTAAAGTTTGGACTGTTCCTTAGCCGAAAGGCTTAATTTGATGCACAACTCTTTCTCCGAGAGGTATGAGATAAAAATATTACTGTTTAACAGATCAAGCAAAGTCTGCAGAAAATAAGAAAATGATATTGTGCATCGGTGCTAAAGAACCTAACTTCTTTTCCGCTCCCAATTCTTTTCTTCTGATGAAGCTTTGCAATTTATGCTTTTTTTTCCCTCTTATCTTGTCTCTTGCTAGAAATCCGCATTGATTTGTATTCGTTAGCTTTCAAAACATTATTTGGTGTTTTACAAATGCCTGATTTAGTAAAAGACTGTCTCTTCCTTCAGTTTTTTTTTACAGGGTTTCATCAATTACATTGATTTCTCTTTAAATGTACAGATCACGCAGTTCAACATAATTGCATATCTAGTTTCAGGTGCCTGTTCTTTGCAGACTAAACATGTGTCAGGCTCATTGGGCCTTTTAATAAATCAAGTTGAATTAGACAATTCCCAGGGGAGTGAGATGATCCAGAATTAACCCTCTAATTATAAACTCTTTGTTCATGAGAACAATTGACAGAAATACTGGTTTGTTTAAATGATGCCAGACCTGAGGGGATAATATTATTACAGATATATTACATGTAAAATGTGTATTAGAAAGTATTTTTCTTTTAATAAAGAGGTAGTTCACTTTTTGATTTTCTTAATGACTTGATACATTTATACAAATTGTTAGAGCAGGAAAACTGCCATTTTGAAATGAGAAAGTATTAGCTCCTCCCCTTCACGCAATGTTCTGTTTTGTGCACTATTACCTCCCAATGTGAGAGTCTGGATACAAGATCATCAGAATAAAGTAGCTACGAAGGTTTATCTTTATCAGAGTAAAGGAGACCGTGTTGAGTTTTGTGCCTGCACCAAGTAGAAGTGACTAGACCCAATACCATCTCATTTGATGCAATGGTGAATTGACAGAGTTGCAGAACACATGTCATAGGTTTGCAAGCCTGCTGATATAATGTGATTGTTTATGAACCTTCTCCATGTATCCAGAGGATAGCAGTCTTTAGCTAGTGAGATTTTTTTCAACCTTATGTTTAGGTATTTAAACTACCAAGAATACATGATAGAAGGAGCTGTGAGCAAGCAGTGTGGGAATCCCTGCAATAAAAGCATTCAAATTACAATACAAAAACAATGAGATCAGTCAATTCATGAGAATGAGGAAGTGCTGAGTTTATGGCATGTATGAACAAGCCAATATTTATTTTTCTGGTATTGGTATTGTATTTGTATAGTGATGATACAGCTCTGATGCAGCGCTTTACAGAGATTCATCATTCACTTCAGTCCCTGCCTTGTGGAGCTTACAATCTAGTTTCACTATTCAGTCACACACACATAGACACAGATGTATGTTTTTGGATTGTGGCAGGTACAGGGAGAACATACAAACTCCATGCAGATGAAGTCCAGGGTGGAATTGAACCCAGAACCCAGCGCTGCAGCAGTGTTACCCACTGAGCCACCGTACTTCCCAATAGCAATTAAACTTTTTTGAAAGATTAAATATGACCTTCAAAGCCTCCAAGTGTTCATCCCTTGGGCTGGGTTCACACGAGTGTATGATGAGCAGCGCATCATATGCTCGTGTAAAGATAAGAAAATGCGATGCCGCTCTGTCCTATGGAACTTCCTTGTTCCGGACAGATGAGCGTATCGTGCGTGCACGCGTGAACGCCGGCTGTCATATTTTTGCCAGCGTACGGGCAAGGTAAGTAATGAGGCAGAGAAGCGTGGCATCTTTATGGGTTCACACGAATGTATGATGCGCAGCCTTGGACAGAATGTTGATGATGCACTTTGTCAAGGCAAATTTTGATGTTAGAATCCAATTACCGTATTTTCCGGACTATAAGGCGCACCTGCAAAAAATGCCTGCTAAGGCATCTTGGTTCATATATAAGGCGCACTGGACTATAAGGCACACTGGCGCAGCGAGGGGGCGTGGCCAGCAGCCAACGTGGCCTGACGTCGCAGAGTACAGCAGAGCGCTCACTTCAGCGCAGCAGAGCGAAGGTTATGGGGCTGCTGGGCGCAGGGAGCTGTACTCTGGGAGCTGTACCACCGACAGCATGATCAGGACCCCAAGGCGCACCGGACTATAAGGCGCACTCGTGATTTTAGAGAAAATTTTAGTATTTTATGTGCGCCTTATAGTCTGGAAAATACGGTAATAGTTTGTTTTCTTTAAAATCAATACATTTATTGGGTTATTGAAGCTCCCCACAGAGTATTTTAGTCTCTGATAGATGGAATCAATTTTTTTTTTCATAGACAGTTTAGACATAAATGGGACACAAAGAATATAAAAAGTATAGTAGATGACAGATGTTTAACACCAGGTATCAATATTAGTGTGGGGGGAGAGGGTGTTTATCACACCATCACATGATGTAACAAAGAAAAATGATAATAAATTTGAAATGTGAAATTTTAACCCGCTCCCATAAATGAAAGTTCAAAATGGCTAAGTTTATTACAAAAAATGTACTTAATAAAGTGTAAATATGTACCCTGGTTAAAATCATATTGCATTGTCTGCAATTCAGTAGACACTAGATGACCTTAAACAAATTGCAGAAAAATCCACAGAGCTCCCGCAAAAGGCTACAAATGTTCCAGAGATGAACATTCCAGAAAGGCTGTAGAACAGACATAGAACATCAGGAATCCAGATTTGGAGACAAAGAACGAGAACAAATTCAGAATCTGAAACACGAATAAACACAGAATTCCAGTAAAGTAAAATAAAAAACACTCAAAGCCTAAAGAGATCCAATAGTCTCATTTAATAAATTCCTTATTCATGATCACTGCATTGATTGCTGCGTTCAGTGATTCAACACGGAGTTGTCCTATTTTTGCTTCCCTACTGACCTTATAGACAGGGCTGTTCCTATCCTTAATGGCGCCCCAGGTGAGTACGAAATTTGTGCCAACCCCCCCAAAGTTTGTGCTAGCGGCGGTAGCTGCGAGCGGGGGGTGCCAGCGGCGGTCGGTGCGAGCGGGGGAGGGGGGGCTGGTTGCGAGCAGAGGTTGGTAGCGATGGTGCCCACCTCAGCTCAGCGCCCGCCCTGCCCGCCCCTAAGAACGGCCCTGCTTATAGATAACCTTTATTTCATAGTCTCTGGTACAGTTCCAGTGCTTCATTGTTACTTTTTGTTTAAGCATTATAGTGATTACCATCCAACGTTTTATTTTAGGGCACTGCTGCATGTTTAGGCTTACCTAGTTCTAACCAAAGTAAATCTCCATTTAAAATACAAACATTTGCAAGTTGAACCTTCCATCGAGCTAGTAGTCAAGATCCTAATTTGTACAGAGGTTAAATGGAAGCTCAGGTTTCTTGCTGAGTAAGCAGCAAGAAGTCATTTAATTTTTATATTGAGTGTTTTACACAGGGGGGCCTTTGAAGCTGTCTGTGGAGGGGGAACCGTATTTTTCTTATAGTTCCTGCTAAGTGGTTGAAGTAAGATTTATTTCTGAAAATGCATGCATCATGCCGTGATGTGACAAGATAGAATATTAAATCTTCCAAAGCAGTGGGGAGACATGGTAAACTGTTGAATTATGCAAAATAAAAGCAAGGATTGTATCATGTTTTAAAGTATTTCTGTCCAGAAATAATAGTAACTAATAATAATTGCAAATAATTGTAACGGTATGTGGTATTATGTTCTCCTACAGAGAAGGACTTTAGCTGGTGCATTAGTAGGGCTCATCTCTGCATCACTCCTAATTCCCCTTTCTAGTGGTTTGAATGGGGGGAGTGGGGAAATCATACCTATCTTGTGGGAGAAAGAAGGGGTGCAGAAAGGGAAAGTGTGTATATGTAGGAGGAGGGGGTTGAGGTCAGAATAACGTTGCTGTCTTTTCCTCACTTCTAATGGAAACAAAATTACCTTTGAGTTGACTTGAATATGATTTATTTTTTCCTTATGCCCAAAATATGTCTTTTTTGGACCAAATTATGTTTCATATTTAAATACAGTTGTGACATTCTATTGGTGCTTCTAGTTATACTGAATATATCCCTCTAAAAGTCATACCTAGCAATAAGGCAAGGGGACTTTTGATACAGGGTCATCCCTGCTCATAAGATGGAGGGGTCTAAATTGTACTATATACACAGTGATACGGACAACACATTGCTTAAGATCCTGGATTGGCAACCAACCTGCCAAGATCTTGGATTGGTAGAAACATTACAAATAGTTATCTACAGACAAAGTCAGGCCCATGTTGAGCAAACCTTCTATATTTCTTTACCTGATCCTGGTGGCAGGGCTCCACATTTTAATTTTATCTGACTGATTATACCACACAATGCATTCAACAGCAATTGCCGCTGTCTGCTTGTTCAACAAAAATAGTTACTGCTTAGTCAATAATGAGAAGGGAATTCACGACTATTTTGGAGATGTGATTTGAATTGTAGCGAAGTGAATTCAACAGGTGAATTTAACCTTTAGTCAATCAGCTCCTAAATGTGTTCTCAACATATTGTGCAAGAAATGACAAATAAAATAGCTGGAATTGTAACTTCTCAAATTAGCAGGAAGTGTTAGTGGTCATAGGAGCAGGGAAGTCTAGGAGGCCCGTGATGGCCAACAATAATGAAAAGATATTAACAGGGAAGTTCTTAAGCAACTAACACAGTTTGTATATTTAGAGCACATTCCAACTGCAAAATAATAATTATACTGAATTAAACATCTTTTTCAATGCATTTGTGTGTTTTTTTCCCTGATACATCTGAACAATTGTTCAGTTTTCTGAGGTTCTGATTTGTGTAATTTACTACAACTGATTTGACATGGTTTCCCCAACACCTTCCTCTACCAGCAGCAATTGCCTTGCTTACTGCACCCTTCGTCAGGCTAAATATATTTACCAACTTTCGTTTTTTTTTCATGTGCCGTAGACCCAGTAGACTCATAACAGGTGTTGATTGTTCATCTAAATCATTACTTTACAATAACTTCTCTGATATTAATTCACACAATCTTTTATTGCTCAATTCTATAGAAATAGCAAAAGCTCTTAATTTCTCTTTCTAATCCTTTAAGAATTGCCATTTGGGCCAAGTGCTAAATCAGCATTTAACACAATCATTCACTTTTGAAATTCTGCATATTTTAGCTAATAGATTTTCCATTTGTAAACATAAGACCTAGTTTTTTACATCAACATTCTTTGAGTCCTTATTTATTGACCATTCTATAATTACTGTTAGTGAGTCTATTTTATCACTATACACTATTTTATTTTGATTTACATATGCCTTTAAGCTATTTGGAATGAGTTGTTTTAAATTGTTGTGCGCTCTATTAGAACTAATATCGGGAGCCATTTTTTAGTGCACACCTTCTAGCCAATAGGTCATTAAGATGTCCTTATAACACTAGTTTTTACCTATATCAGAAAGAAAAAAAAATAGTAGGAGGTAAGGTGGAAGGGAGGAAGAGTGGTTTGCTTTTCCATTCCTGTCTGGACAATGTAATTTTCAGTTATAATTAAGCTGAGAAAGAAAGAATGATGACTCAGATGCAAATAATGCTTCCTAACTTATTTGTAATGAGGTTTTTCTGAAAGGTACTAACAGATACAAACACAAATAGATGAAAAGCAGGCAAATCAATCTACCATTGATAGTCCTTACTACTTTAGGGATCATCCAGATCAATTGACAACAATTAGGACAGCTCTTGTGTTGGGTAATAGACAACTCTAACAATTCTAATTCCAACAACTGAGCTGATAACTGTGAGAAAAAGCATTTTAAACTATTGTGTATGTGTGGGGGGGTCAATATCTTTAGAATATGGTTGAAATATAAGTCAAAATAAAAATGAATTGGACCACATGAGACACTGGGACAGTTAAATAAGAAAGATAAAGTTCAGTAGATAATACTATGTTAATTAAGGGATAAATCTAGGATACTTTATCTATGTAACATAAAATAATGTGATTATAATTTTTTGACCATCAGGATCATAAATTCAATATAGTAACATACTGGAGAAGTAGGATCATGCAATCATATATACAAGTTATTTTACAGCTGATTCTTAGTTTTGTACTTTTAACCTTTGCTTTATCAGGCACATGCTTTGTATCATATACAATATTTAGGTCATTGTATGAAATTGTCTCTATTGATCTAAGATGGGAACATTGGAAATCCTTGCAAGAGCACATTAAGGCTGCAACTCCACAGAGGAAACAAAACATTTCATATATATATTACCTAAATAATGCTGAGATCAGTAAATTTTTAAAGGCTTTCCCTGTGCCCTTTGCAATGATATCTTTAGGCAAGAACGAAAGGCAGTTAAAATGACATCATAAATAGAGTATAGCTTTGAAAATAAAAGATACTGACCAAAATGTTGAGTCAGGAAAGAGCAGAAGCAGCTGTAGATAGGTCATACTCTTTCACAAATAAAATGACTTCTATATCTCCACAAAACACAAACTCTTTAGTTCTTACACCCATGTCATTGATATACCCTAGTGGTATCAGATTCTTTCTTTTTTTGCATTCTCTAAGTTTAGATCACATATTGTATGTTAAAAAAAATATTGCTTTCTTGTATATAATTCCACTGGAAGGATTTTAACAAGCTGGTAAATATAAATATACATTTTGGGGTTGAAGATTTAGGTTTAAATTTTTTTTTAAAACTTTTAATAAAGCTCTGGGTGCCATTTTGCCTCTCTGCCAGTGGCTTTTAACAGTATAGTGTTAAAAACAATTCATCCGCTTTCATTTTGAAAGCTCATATATTTAAGTACTTTCTAATGCTGCAAAAGTTCTTACTTTTGATGTGAAGTGCTATACTAAAATCTTACAAGATTCAAATCCTTTTAGCCAAATTGAATTTGTGCCACAATTGGTTCACCTTAGGTATAGAATCTTGAGATAATCACCTAAGAACTTTTTCTTTAATTAGGTGTGCATTTCACTTCTAGATTGACCTTGTACTTCTGTCACTTTATGCTGAAAAGGATTTTATCAGGGTTGAATGGCCATTTCTCAAAGTGTCGCTTGTAAAATCAAATTTCAAAACCTATAGACAGAATTATACTAATGTAAACCAACCCTTATGCCCAGGTGAGTATCAGTATCTCCTTTCTCAAGAGGTGCTTGGAATTAGATGACATCAGGATGGAGAGGGAATGTAACCTTCAAGCAAGGGTCAGTGGGCAGTAGACGGTAATATCAGCAGGTTGTGAGAAGAATATACTGTTTAATAGTCAAGGAAAAATGGATTGGGTCATTTCTTTACACAGAAGGATGCTTTGGGGATGAAGTGAAGAGCAAGGAGCAGACTAAGTAGTTGAGCTGCTTTGAGTGTATTATAGCATTTCAGAGAATTAATAATGTTTAGAAGTCACCCACTTATGTGTTATTATTACTGTACATCATGATGAAAGAGCAGATATTAGTTGAAAATTAATAGGTAGGAGAAAACCGATGTATTTCAAATTATCTGACAAGAAATAATTATCTTTAGTACAAAAACAGGGTTTTTGTATTTGCTAGGAATCTGAATATTTTTTTTTCTGGGATTGCTCAGGATTTGTGGAAAGCTTTCTTTAAGACTACTTTATCTTGATTTAGGTCCGTCTATCACAACTGTTTTGTTTGGTCACAAACATCTTCTATATTCATTTGGGGGGTCATTCTGGTAGCTCCGAATTTTCCGTCCTGAATTCACTTATAGCGAACACCCATTATAAAGTAGCGAATTCGACAAAAAAATTGTCGCAGTCGCAACTTTATAATGGGAGTTCGCTATAAGTGAATTCGGGATGGAAAATTCGGAGCTACCGCAATGACCCCCTTAAAGTTTTGTTGAATTTATCTACCAGTACACATGTTTACTGATGGTAGACAGATGTATGCAGATGTGTTCAAACAAAAATCAATCCGTTCCTAGGTTTGGTTTACTTAAACTCATTTTGCTAAAACTTGGCTACTTAATGCACAAAAAGCTTGGTCTTGCAATTGATTTTTCAGGATTGTGTTGACTAAACATACTTGGCATCTGTTCTCTATTTTGTCCATGCATTTTCCAGTCTTAAACTTGAATATGGTCAGAATCAATGTTTTGTAGAACAGAGTCTCTCTTTGTTAGCATCTTAATGAAGGGAGGCTCTGTCCCCCAAAGCATCCATTCATCTATTTCACCTGTGGCATTAATAAATGGGATGAAACTCAAAAACATATTAAGTTGTATGCTGTCCTACCTCGATCTTCCGTTACACATTAGTTTAATGCTTACCACAGCATCAGTTCTTGCACCTGCAGAAAGCAATTATGCCCTAATTCCAAGGGAAGAGAGTGCTGCCTAATCTATGGGGCTATGATAGTAACTCTACATTTGCTGACTCTTTAGCTTTCCTACATCAAGCAGTAAACAATATTTGCAAGGAACTTTATTGTTTGTTTCTTTTTAGCAGGCGGACAATGATTTATCCCTTTATTTTTTTGAATTAGTAAAGTGGGCTGACTGATGAATTCAGTGATGAAAAGATCTATATTTCTATATGAAATGTGAATAAACCTTATTCTATTTTGCCAAAGACAAAAATCTATTTAAAATTCAGTCACAGCTGCTGATGTGCCGTATCTGTTCCCACAATCCATTTAAAATTGAATATCTGTCAAAAGTTGATGCTTCAAAAATTCAGAGAGAAAAAAAAAAAATTGAAAATCAAAAAAAAAAAAAAACCTTAAAAAAAGGACATATGCTTTGAAATATAGCGGTACATTTTTCAAATTTGAAAAATCTCAGTTCGTAAATAGCTATAAAAGTTTTTTTCAAGTAAAGAGCAGTATAAGTGGATAGACAAATGGATGAAGCAGATTGTCTGTGTCTCCATTAAAAGCTCTGTGTTGTGCTTTCTGTTGTTAGTGTTTTTCATGCTACAAGGATAATTTATTTGATCTTCAGAACCCCCTACAGCTGGACCAGCCTTCTCTTCATGTTAGGGATGACAGTATAAAAATAATGATTTTGGATTTTCTTCAAATATGTATATTTAGGTAACATTTAGCACAAGTGTAGCATATTTGTAAAATGACTTAGAGTAAAATGTGGAAATGAAGTAAGATTTTGTGTCAAACTTCAAGCAGAAGCTGAATGTGACCATAACTGATCCCACCCCAAGCATTTTCTGAATGCACTATTCATAAAATCATTTTACAGATTAAATAATTTAAAGGGGTCAAAGATGTTGAGCAGAGGGTTCCAGCAGAGGTGGTGAATGAGGAATAGGTCTGGGTGGACAAGGATGCCAAAGGGGTCGCTGCTGTTTATTGGTGGGACAGCTTCAGTGAGGCAGGTTGGGAGACATAGCCATGGTCAAGGTTGAAGGGGGAAGACAGATGCTGATCCAAATGGAACAAGGTGCACTGAGGAGGAATAGCCTATAAGGTAAGAGGTGTGTTAGGTGGAAATAAGAAGAGCTGTGCTTATTGAGGAGGTGTGCAAGGATACCATTAGAAGAAACGGTGCATAAGGGTTAGAGTAAGAGACAGAAGAGGAAGGAAGTGATATCAGAAAAAAAACATAAGGAAATGACAGAGGGTCTGGGGGACAAACAGTGAAAGTAAAGTGTGAGGGTGACAGTGAGAAATACAAATGGAAAGGAAGTAGTTGAAAAAGAAGTGGGATGAGATCTAGATAGATAATGACATCAGCACGAGAAATTAACTGAAGGGTGTCAGGAAAGTGACAGTCACTCACCGGGTCCCATCGCCGTCACGTGATGCGGACATAGTCGCGGATGCGCCGTTCTGTCGCAGTCGCGGGATTCTGACGCGGGAGCGGTGTGCGCACGTGGTAATTTGACACAGTCATGGTATCTTCATGCGGACGTGTTTTCCCAACGTGATCTCCGATTTAAACCCGCCTGCCCTCAGTGTCAGTGTCGAATATAGGATTTTGTTCATGTGATCCTTTATCCGTTTACCTGTGTTTGACTCTGGCCTGATTTGAGTTTCTGATTAATCTCTGCCTGCCCTGACCTCCGCTTTGTCTTGACCAACCTTTCCTGCCACCTGCCTTGATCCGAGCCTGTTCTGTCTTTTCTTTCTGACCAGTTCTGTTCCAACCCTCCTGTGAACTACAGCTCTAGAGGCCACGACCTGGGTATAGCACCTCAACATAGCCCTAACCTCCTTGTGGGGGCTCTAGGTGAACACCAGGTGTACCTTAGACTCTGTGCCCTAGGGTCTGTTCATACCATCTCCACAGTAATCCCTTTGTCTGGCTGTTTCCACCTTCTCCACTAACTCTGGGACTGATGGATTTTCCTGACTTCCTTAAAGGTCCTTACAAAGGGGAAGTGTGGCAAAAGAGACTAAAATTGGCAATGGCAGACACAAGATAGAAGTGAAAAGGAGAGTGCTGGAGAGACAGGCAAAATATATATTTATTAAAGTGTGAACACACTTACTGAAGCTAATTCGCCACACTTGACAATTTGCCATACTGTAGAGTAGACAATTCTGGCTATTCACTAAACAACATATTGCTACAGCTTTATGTAGCCTAGTGATTTCTGTGCTTAGTCAGGCGATTAGCAGCGGTGGCGCATTGTAGCAAATTCAACCTAAAGAGGTGTATTGTCACAAAGTGATGACATCACCAGTATTCTCACCATTATTGTTGCCAAAATAGTCACCAGTTGAGTTTACCATTCAATTCAATGGCTGACAAGTTTTGTTTAAAGGTAGACAATTCTTGTCGTTCATGTTGGCACTTGGTCACCACATTTTGTAAATGCCCCCAGAATATTATCGGGAATCCTGCCTTAAGCCCACAATTTGCTTTTAACTGGTGGAGTAAAATCAGTTAATTCATGCCAGTACACAATTTTATAAATAATACAATCAGGTCAGCTGACAGTTGCGTATGACCTTACGTTCTCTGTCAAACTATGAGTTTTGTCACACATGTTTCTTGACCATTCACTTGTACTGACCATGATACCACTTGAAAATATGTTTCAGGTATTTTTTAGTGATAAACTTCCTAAGGGAGTCTTACTATCTTTACTACTAGTGGTAAATTACCAGTGAATGCCCAGCTGAGCTGAGGGAGATTAGGTTTAGGTAGCCATGCAATAATATAATGTTGGTTCTAAGTAGCCTTCAGTTCTACAAAAGAGAAGAATCTGGTTTAGTATATCCTGACACAGCTGGCTGATCATCAAGTACATGAATGTCACATACTGGAATAATACGACAATGGGTGTACAACAGGTATTCATCTACTGCTGCTGTGTAACCACCATTACAGATTTTAAGTGTGATTTATATTTCCCGACACATTTTCTGACATAGGGCAAAATTTATTAAGCCCGAAAAGACTCGATTGGAGTCTATTCGGGCTTAATTTGCCCAGTCATAAGTTATAATGGCTACGGAATTTTTCGGTACAAATACCCGATTACCAGATCATGGAAATCAAAAAATACCGATTTCCATAATCTGGGAATCGGGATTCTCGTGGGAGGATAATCTCCCGCGAGAAAGTCGGAAAGACCTATAGCGGTCTTTCTGACTTTAATGAATTCCACCCAAAGTGTTAGAAATAGTGCAGCCACACATTTCTTATACACCTCTCCTTTGTTTTGTAGAACTTTACTTGGTCATGTGATCGGCCACAGTAAGAAGGTGCCTGTCACTTTAAGAACCCAGCTATGTAAAGCGAATAAGTATATTAACATTTTTCTTAAACATTTAACAACTCTTCACCTAACAATAATGTAGTTTCATTAGTCACAATGAAATGAATCCACTGTATCGTAAGTGGCAATACGTGATGCTGATTTATGAGAGTGTAATTGTATATTTTTATGCATCTGTTTATAGAAGGGGAGTTGTATTTAATTACATTTCATATATTGCTATTTTTGCATGCGAAGGTGTTAATTGCCGCCGGTTTTTCTTTCTGTTTATGTCATTTTTTTTTTTTTTGCCGGGTAAATAAAGTAATAACTGCGATGAAACGAAGTGCCAGGTACAAACCGAACTTCTGCTCGATTTAACTAGACAAAAATGTACAGCGTTAACTCGTCAAAGCGGTAATTTAGTCAAAACATTGTTTACATTTCACATTCAGTTATTTCAGAGGTGCCACTTTTTTTTGTTTGTTTCCATTCTCTTTGGAAAATTTCGAAACGTCATTGCGTTTTGTTGACAGGAGTTATTCACGTGATTTTCTTTGCTAGTTTATACTCAGTCATTTGCAGCTGGGTAATTAATTTCGCTGAAATGTACAAAGTTTATAAATGCTCGATTCATGGATGTTCTTGGAGACTTCTGACCTTTACTAAATTAAGCAGCAACAATAAAATCTAAGCCAACTCGTCTAAGATTCATTCTCATGTTCAGCCAATATTCCAGATGACACCAGCATATTATACATTTTCCCTTTTCCCTATATTATTCCCAGAAGGTCTTTGTATAGATATGTAGACTGGAATTTGGCACATGGAAAAGGTTGTGTACATGGCAGCATGCCCTGTGCTTTTAAGTAGACCCTTTTGCGTCTCAATTCCCCAGGAGTAATTCTGCTGATGTAAGTTCTGCATAATGATTAATGGGCAACGGCTGCAAATAATTTTAAAGCAGATCCAACTTACCATTTACATGCTTAATGCCGTTCTCCTTCTGGGTTACTGTGATTACATCTAGAGTAAAACATTTTGACAACAGCTCGTTGATCTGTTTTCTCTCTCAAACCTTCTTGACGGATCATCATTCTCAACAAATGTTATATATGTTCATGCCAATAAATGTTGTGTTACTTTCCAGTGGGTAAACATTGATATGTGAGCCCACATAACTGCCCCCCACAATTCCATCCCCACATGACACGCACACGCATGCAAATCACTATGCATACCTTTATTTACAAAAAATGCTGGTTTTACAATGACTATACCAGTCATGGCTAATCTATGACATGTGTGCCAGAGGTGACACACTGAGACGTATTTTTGCTGACATGCCTCATGGCACGTTCGTGCCGTGCTCTCAGTAGGAGAGTTACCGCGTCTTTCTCGAAGTGACATGCCACCCGAGTTATGCTCATTTTTTTTTTTTTTTTACAAATTTTGACACACCGAGCTCAAAAGGTTGGCCATCACTGGACTACACCCATCAACAACCACACAAGTCCTGTTCCATACAGAACTGTAGAGAAAGGCAGATGGTGCTAAAATGCCTATAATAGTTTAATTCCTGATAAGTCAAGCTCTATGGTTTTCTAAAAGGAACAATTTGTATGAATCCATTAGGAAACATGCATTTTATGTGCCTATAAAAGAAAGCATCATTATAAAACATGCCTAAAATAGCATAATCAAGGTGATATTAAGTAAGCATTATCATTAATCAGGGCAATCGTGAGACTAGATAACCCACAGCAATCAATCAGAGGGTGGCTTTCATTAGATTATATCTCCTATAACAATGAATGCTAACTGATGATTGGTTGATGTGAATTACTATAACTTATTAAATGATTGCCCCTGTTGATGAATCCCTCTAATCTGTGCAAAATATGTCCCCTTGACATTACCTGTATTCATACTTACTGTCTATAAAGTGTGCCTTAATAATCCACTTAGGGGTTTGCTAGACTAGGAACAGTGCATAGATCACATTGTTATCAGAAGTTATATTGACCATATAAACAGGAAGCATCCCATGCCGGAAGAAGAGACCTAAGTGGTCTGGAAAGCTTGCATTTTCCATCTATTGTATTCAGTTACCAATAAAAGGTATTACCCATAATCCACTTGTCTCTGCTTATATCTATGGCAAACACGGTGCTACACTCTACTCTCTCTCCCAATATGACAGTGGGATTGTGCGTATTTCTCTCTCTCCCAGTATGACAGTGGGATTGTGGGTATTTCTCTCCCAGTATGACAGTGGGATTGTGGGTATTTCTCTCTCAGTGAAGAAGAGACTAAGT
>JAKJJM010090311.1:0-18770 GCA_021901965.1 Pipa carvalhoi
GTTATTTGGTTTGTTAAAATTGGTTTGAATAATAAAAGCTGCGGCCTTTTAACCCCATGTTTTGTGTCCTGTTGTTCTTGGGTAATTTGGAGGGGTGGCAGAAATGTTAAAATAGGTTTAATTAATTGGTGGTTTTAATCCTGGAGCAATGTTGACGTTGCACCAGTCAAACATATTTCATATGTTGTGGATTTTATAACCATGGAATAACAGGATGTCCTCATGTAAGGTAGTGCATTAGGTATTTATATATCTCTAGGTGTAAACACGGACAATCATATATTCCATTTTAAAGAATGATTATATTTCTCTTCTCGGGTGAAATTTATAAAAGTTAAAAAGGCGTATTTTGGCCTTTTCGAATTTTATCGATGGTAAAAAAATGGGTACCGATCGAAGAATATTGATCGATACTGTTTGATCGTTTGTTTTTCAGATCGAATCTTTTCAATCAATATTTTTTAATCCGTTACCACTGGGAAAGTACCCTAAGCGCTTATTACACTTTCCCAGCGGTAACAGATTGAAAAATATCAATTGAAAAGTTTCAATCGGAAAAAAAAAACAATCAAAAAAGTATCGATCGATACCTGTTTTTTTTTTACCATCAATAAAATTTGAAAAGGACGAAATTGCCCTTTATGACTTTTATAAATTTCACCCTTAGTGTCGTGGGCAATGCAGTGACTCAGTGGTTAACACTGCTGCCTTGCAGCTCAAGTTTCTGAGTTCAGTTCCATCCTGGACTTCATCTGCATAGAATTTGTATGTTCTCCCTGCACCTGTGTGTGTTTCCTCCTACAATCCAAAAATATACATCTCGGTGTGTGTCCAAATAGGGAAACTAGATTGTAAGCTCCATGGGACAGTGAATGATGAATCTCTGTAAATCGCTGCACATTAAATCAGCACTATATAAATACAATACAAAAAATATAATCATATTGCAAACTCTACCCAACAACCCTATTTATCTATGTAATTAATATGAGCCAGAACTACCAAATTGGTTCTCTCGCAATTGCATTTTTCACACACTCCATTTCTTAGAAGGGCGCCCAATGCTCATATTTTTATAGAAAACGAATGCTAGAATGTTTCTTTATATATCATTTTTTAAATAACAATCCATAATTTATGGGAGCATTCCTGTTATGTTATGCAAAAAAGTTGTTTCTAGGCCATCTTTTTGGAATACATAATACATATCACAAATAACTTTTAATTAGATTAATAGGCTGTGAATTTATTTAAACTGAGCTTTTATTTTAAAATGAAATATGAATAAACAATTCAATAAATCATATATACAATTTCTCTGCTGACCCATATAACAAAGTCAGATCTTGCTTGCTGTCATACGGGAAACTGAAAAAGGTTGTTTTGGTATCAGACAGTAATGACATTGGTTATCACTAATAGTTCAATTAGAGTCCATGTAACTTTGTAATGATTTATTGGTTTATTAATGTGGCATTTTAAGTACTAATGGGCTGTAACCAACGAATAATTTACTATAATTCTGTGATTAATTAGTAATCCATTACATGATAGAATTTAAAGGAAAGGAAACGTATTTTGTATATGTGACCTGAATAATAGCATTTATAATATACTCTACAACTTGCAGCACCTTCTTCAAACCTTTATTATTCCATTTTTATATTATTTAAAGGTAACCCATTCCTGGAAGCTCATACCCAGGGTGTATGAACAACCTTAGAAAATTATACACATCTGTGTTTTCTGTCCAAAACCACAACTATAAATTTACCAATAGCCACGGGGCCTGATTACAGCTTCACTAGGAACACTTCAAAAGAAACACACTCATGTTGGTAGGTCAATCTACCAATGGTTCAGGAGAATATACTTCATAAGGGCTCAACTGGTTTTTGACAGATGTTGCAGGAGACTCTGAGGGGGTCATTTATCAAAGTGAGAATTTGACTGTCAAAGTGAATTCTCATTACTTCAGATTACTATGCTATGAATCTCTACTGCTTACTGCCTAAATCGAGAATTTCCATAACGAATTCAAGACTGCATCAGTATTCCCATAGTGTAGTCACAACCACGTTAGTAGCCATCCATTGTGTAGTGTGTGACCGTCATTAGCTGGTGAATTCACCACATCGCAGAGTTTGCTGTATACCTGAATATGGGGAAGTGGCGCATTAACACCTTTATGAGACAATTCGGAATTTGCTAAATAACCCCCTGAGAGATCTTTGTACCTGAACTAGCCTTGGAATCTTTGACATGACCAAGCATGGGCCTGGGTGATTTCCCTCCTTCAATATTCCTTCTTAGGTCAAGCATTGCCCTGTGCCTACTCTACTAGGATCCTGAACTATATTTGCATTCTTTTCACACTGAAGAAGGCACTATCTTTGCAGGTGTATTCTTCTGGCACATTTGTATTGTGCATCAGTAGTTCCTACTGCCAGCCCATAGTCTCCAAACCGAAAGTAACCTACTTGGCTGGTAATCTTGTCAGCTCTCCTAGAACAGATAACATGGCTTCAAAATAAGCTGTCCTACAGGTTTCTTATAATGTGTTATTCTGGATAGGACCACTACGTAAAAAACTGCATGGAAGGTGATCTAAAAAAATTAAAAAGGGTTGGGACCATTCTAACCTTTGAATATTTTTGAACAATCTGTAGTAAAATTAATATTCAACATGTTCGTTCCCAGTAAATCAAACCTAAGCTTTTTTAAGAATATACTAGAAGATGTTGTTATTGTGTTGTACATGTACATCTCTAGACAAAAATATTTTTTTACAGCTGCCTGAACAGTGCTTTCCATGAAATATTACACAGTATAAATACTATTCAACTCGAAAAATAATAATTAAAAAAGCTATAATGATTTGTCACAAATGAATTAGAGTGAGAAATGAACCATCCTATGGAGCAATGCAGTGTTATGTAATACACAATACATTAGCTAAGGATCACTGAAGTAAGATTTAGCAAAGCAATTTTAGATTTCCAGCTGAGGAACAGAATGTATTAGTGTATTAATGTAAAACTTGCTTTGAATTTTCTGAGATGTGTTACTGTAAGCGACCCAAAGTAAAAATTTCAATAAGTTTGTTCTAATTTAAAATGTAAAGTGTAAACTGTTTTATTTTTCCTGTTACAATGTATGTAATATTTATCAGCTTCATAAGTAACAAAATATTTAGTAGTGTAAAATGTTTATTTTTGATTAGTTCCCTAAAGATAAGCTAAAGTCTGGCTGGTTTGATAAATCTCTTACTGGGTTACCTTCTGAAAGCTGGAGTCCTTTGTTTCACGTGGAAACAAAAAGCTCCATTTGTAAGGAGAGCAAGGGATTATGACTGTATTCTCTGCCCCCCGACCTGGCAAAGCACATTTCACATGTGCAGTCGAGGGTGTGCTGTGGAAAGGTGGAGTGATATGTAAAACCTTCTCAGTGGCTGTGCTGCAGTCTTTAATTCCACTGTAAAATTAAGAGCTCAGCCAACTGCCTGGTAAACCCCCTGCCTGCCACAATCCCTGGCCTTTGTATTTCACTGTCTTTTAAAACTGCCTTATATCTATCCCATATAAGTTAGTATTCCAATATTGTCTTAATACCCTGCAAATTGCCTGCAAAGATTATGTCAAGCCCTTCAAAATAAATCTATAAACATGGGTTCAAACTTGAACTGATACTTTAATTTATAGCTCCTCCATAACAATGAATGCTAACTGCTGACTGGTATCTGTTGGGTTATGAGACGTCAATAAGTAATTGCCCCTGTTGATGGTTTCCCAGACAAGTTTATCATTACTAAGCACAGTGATCAGCAACAAACTAGGTAACTATTAGCAAAATGGACTTTCTTTTATTTTGAAGGGGCGGGGGGGTGCATGTTCATGAGCAGGTTATTGGCCATTAACTAGCAAATTTTACTTCTTCAGATGTACATTCTATCATGTCTCTTCTGTTCTCAGTGTTTTGTCTGCTCAAATTTACGTGTCATCATCTGGAAATATTTTCTTTTTTTTTTTTTTTTAATATTCAGGCCATGCTCCATTTAAATTACCCATCTCTGAACAATTTCAGTTTTATTAATTTCTTTATTTAGATCTGTAGACTGCCAATAATAACTATATATTTCTGCTATTAATACCTTTAACCAAAACAGTACATCCTATTATTCGGTTGGCTTTCTCCACCCTCTTTATTACTATAATTTACATTCATTTATTTTCATCTGAAATGATTAATCTTAGTTCCGTTTCTTCTGTCTTTGCTGTTTTAATATAATGGAAGAAGGATTAAAAAGAGGCAAATCATAATTGCATATTTTATGAGCTTTGTGCAGACCTGTCCTACCTGGCCAAACTGATGACTGCCTGGAAGATATATCATTGATTCCTTGAGCTCATTGAGCTCAGGATCAGTAGTGAATTGGTTATATTTGGGACTCTGTCCTCTGATATTGACTATTGCAGACATGTGAAAGCCTAATAGTGACCTGGGAGGGGGGTGTGAAGTACAAAAATAGGTGCCAGGGACTGTGCATGAAAACAGTAAAAAAACACTTTATTACATTTTTGGATATTTAGTATTATATTTATATAGTGCTGATATATATTACTCAGTGCTTTACAGAGATTCATCATTTACTTCAGTCCCTGCCCCATAGGGCTTACAATTTAGTTTCAGTCACACACACAGATGTATGTTTTTGGATTGCGGGAGGAACCTGAGGTGCCTCTAGGAGGCCAACACAGGCTCTATGCAGATGAGGTCCAGGGTGGAATTGAGCCCAGAGCCTCAGCGCTGCAAGGCAGCAGTATTAACTACTGAGCCACCACACTGCCCCTACAAATACAACTTGTAGCACAGAGACATGGCAGAGGTACTTGTAAATTGGAACAAATATAGATTTCTAAAAGATACATATAGCAAAAAATTGCCACTATAGGATGCCAACCCAGTGTAACAGCAATTACTCAGTTTGATATACTGTATGACTCTTGTTTGTGGTGCTCTGTCTCTTTAAGTAGTTCCACTGCAGGCTCTGGCTTTATTGATGCTGAAGGTTCTCATTCTCATAGTGTAGGTGGCTGGAATCCCTTATGCAGTAGCACTGGAGCTTAAAATTACTAACATTACTTTTGCTCTAATTTATTGATCTAAATAAAACTAGACCAAGAAGATAAAACAGCTTCTTCTACAGCAACTATATTTTTTTTTGTATATAATTAGTACTTTAAAAAGCAAGTTATTGATAGAGAAAAGCATAACATCCAGAATACAGTTCTTCAATTTTGCTAAATCATGCAACTTTTAGAAATGGGCTGTTTTGATTGAATGAGTGAATTAGTCATTTTGAATTGAAGTTTATTATTTTCTGTACTTATACTCTCTTATACTCTTACACTTCACAGAACCCCAGTCTTAAGGAATTATAGAAAGTGCAGAATACTGATATCATTTTATGGGCGACATTTACTAAAATCAAATTTTGCGATTTTGCAAAATTCAATTTTTTTCATTTACTGATATTCAAATATCAGCGCTCAACCAATTGAATTAGTCATTCTTGATGTCAGCGGCTCCTGATTGGCTAAGGCCAACCAGGAAGCACTGGGGAGAGATCAGTCTCCCCAGCGGCTGCCAGCATTAGCAGCCACATGTAACGAGCAGTGCTCGCATGGAAGCACCGCTCGTTACAGTTACTAGCCAAAACAGAAATCCGGATTTCGAAAACTTTGTGGCAAATTCAACAAATGTTTCTTGTTTATATTTTGGATGCATCTTCATGCCAACAACTGCTATCTGTTACACGTCTAGTGACTTTAGTTGTCATGGAATGGTGCAATATATTCACTGCGTGCTGATTCTGGATTTTGAGTAATAGCTGCAAATGTCCACAGGGTTGAATGATATGAGGTTCCTGGGCAGAATGTATGTGGTTTAAATACCATGGAGTAAGTGCAGCATTTTGGACTTTTGATATTATCTGAGTTACAGACTTCTTTCTTTGATTGGTATAGTGACTGAATTGTAGGCTTCATTGAGGATCTTTGTAGGCTTTGCTGAATGTATTTACATCTTGCAACCCCAATGAAACCCCTTTATTGTGTTGGTGTTGAGTGGCATGTTGTCCCACAGATATATGAGTGTTTGGTTTTATGGTCAGGGCCCACACCTTTAGATGGAAAGAAAATAAGGTCAGGAACCCATAAATTTCTCTTACTGGCTTAGAGTAGATCTGCTAGTGCTAGAGAAAACGCATTTAGTTTATCCGGTGAGATTTAGACTTGCAGTCAATTAGGTAGAATCCAGAAACAACAGCCCCAGTTTTGTAATTGTTTAAAAAAAGACCTATGAATGATACATTATGTATGTACCTCTGACTTTGTGTAGCACTCTGGGAGATCTTACTAATGTATAAAAGGCAGACATTTTGTGTGGAAAGTTTCATTTTTTTATGTATCTACGCATATTTTTATTTATAAAGTGCCACTAGAGTAACAATAGAATTAGAATACAGACACAGTAGAAGTATTTAAAATATTACAAGTGGAGTAAATTACTTGCATATAGTCATGATAGTCATGAAGATACATCACCTTAAGCGCCTGGTAGTGATTGAAACAAGAAGATTGAAGTCTGTGCCCCATAGTGCTTACATCCTAAACTAGATCAAACTTTCTGATCATTACTCTGTTTTTGACTCTTAAATGACAATGAATTGACAGTAAGTTTTCATCAGACATGTCAGAAAGTATTCTCAGACTATATATATAATAATATATGACTGTCAGCAGGTGGACACGATAATTGAAAAAAAAAGTGTTGTATAACCCTGTTTCCAAACAATGATCTGCTCATTCTAAAATACATGGTCATTTGGCTGTTGAATTGAATTGAACTGAATAATTGTTCTACCTATTTGTGAGTTATGAACCTTTTTCCCTTTTGATCTCATCTTATTTTATATCAATGCATCTCAAATTTTTTCAGATCAGGGATATATCAGATGATCTTTTCTAGCAAGAAAATGTATTAGAATGTAAACTTTTGCTACTGCAGATATTAGATAATCCAAATGATCTTTTAAAAATTGAGATTTCACTTATCTCAATGAACCATGCAGAAACGATTGACTTAATGGCTTAAACATAGATTTTTTTTTAAATAAAGTAATAAGTCTAGGGCATGAATGTCTGCTAGCTGAAGATATATAAAGACAGCCAAATTACTATTCCTTGGAAAATGAACTTTAAAAGCTATCTTACAACGTGGATAATTTAATGTCATAAATTAGTAATGTAGTAACTAAAGGGAATGTGTCAGTTGGAGACAAAAAACAGTAACTGTTACTGCTGCAAGTTCCTTCCCATATTCAAAATTAAAAAAGCTTCCATTAATTTTTTAAATAAAAGAAAATGTTTAGATTGAGGGTCCTATTTATGAATGAGTGAATTTGTATGGCAAAATTAATTCTGTTGCATCAATTTGTCCATAGAATAGAGAAATCAGTTGTGCCTAATCACTATTTAGCCCATTGTTGCTGCAATGGAGTAGAATGTTGTAAGTTGATGTGTGATACTTTCTGATCATTGTCAGGTGACTATTAGCAGTGCCATATTGTAATAAAGTAAATGGCATCTTCACATAGATCTGCTGAAAGGAGACAATATCATCAGAAAGCAAATTATTCTCATATTAGGGAAAAAAAATCCTTCCTGACTCCAAGATGGCAAGCAGAATAATTCACTGGATCAAGAACCCACCTCCAGTAATCTAGTACCCATAACTTTTAATATTTCTACACTGCTCTTACAGTAAAGAATTCTATGTTGAACCAGAAACCTTCTTTCCCCTAGATGTAGAGTAAACTGGTCATAGGTGAGATGTCTCTTGATACATTTATACATGGTTATCAGGTCACCCCCTAAGTCTTCTTTTTTCCAAACTAAATAACCCAAATTTTGATATTCTTATTGATACTGTAGTATGCCCATTACATTTATTACTTGCATTTACATTTCTGTCCAAAATAGAGCTTTTAAAAAAAAAGTTGAAAAAGTTACAAATGATAAATCAAATATTTTGCACTGATGACAGCAGAAAAAATAATAAAATTACAATTACAGCACAGGACAAAAACTTAAAGCCATACCGACTGCTGTGGGATCCTATCACCATTCCAAAGAGCTTTGTACGTTACCTACAAGTTGGGTTTCTGTCCGGGGAGCTATAAATTTTCTATTTGTCTATTCACTGCGTATTCATGTCAATATGTGAGGAATAGTCCTGTAGTGATCTCTGTGCATAGCTAGATGAATAGGAGGAGTGGTGTATTGTAGCAAATTTAACCTAAACAGGTGTTTAATCGCAAAGTGACATTGTCTTTACATAGATGACAGACAATGCTACTAAGTAGCCAACAATTGCTTTTCACATTCGTTTCAGCAGTAGACAATTCCCATGTTGGCACTTTGTCGCCATATTTTCTGAAGTCATAGGTCACCAGGTTAGTTTCAGGAACCCTAATGCTAGCGCTCCGATTCACTGCTTTCATCTGAAAAAATCAAATCGGTGAATTCACACCATTCAACTTTGCATGAATTCGCAACACTCTAAGGGGGAAATTTATAATGGTCATTTTGACCTATTTGCCATAATTCGATCCATTTCGCCACGTTATCGGCCTTTTTTTCTTTTCATGGCATTCCTTTCAATGCAGCTCCTTTTTGATCGATATTGCCAATCTTTCCGATGGGGACTTAGAAAACTTTTCTAAACTATCCCCATAGGGAATAATGAGTTTTCGCCACCCTCAACCAGGTGAACACTTTTCAGTGATAAAAAGATCAGGAAGGTCTTAATAGATATTGATATCGGCGATACTGATATTTTCGACCTAATTCAAAGTATATTGATATCGATATACCAGGAAAACACTTATTCAATTTTTATAAATCTCCCCCAAAGTGTTGTCACATTTGGGGCAAATAGACCTTAAGAGGTTTGTTAATCCACTGCAGTACTATTTTGAATCAAGATGAGGGAGGCAGGGATATATTGAAATTATGCTATGTAGTTACATAGTTTGAAAAGGTTGAACAAAGACAAGGATCCATCAAGTTTAACTTATCAAAAAAGTAAATAACCCTTAGTTTACCCTTATTGGCCCAGAGGAAAGCATAAAACACATGTAAATATTTTGTCAAATTGGCTTTCAGGTGGAAAAAAAGTTCTTTCCTGAACCCAAGTGGTGATCAGACTATATCAACATGAAACTAAATATTCCTATTCATTTAAATAATCCCTGATGTTATGTTCTTTTAAATAACTATTCAGACCTCTTTTGAAGCACTCCAGAGATTCCATTAGAACTTGTTCCTCTGGAAGATTATGATACAATTTCAGTTCCATGAATTAGGGAAGTAATGAATGGGTGCAAATTTGAACCTTTAAGTAACTGTTCGCACTTTGATAAATATGCCCCAAAGTAACATGGTGAATAATTAAATCCGACACCAACCCATCAATTCCACACGATTCCCAGTCCTACTGTTTATTCAGATGAAGAGCACGACGATCAAAAGACAAATGATACACAAAGGTAGCAAGTACAATGAATGATTCCAGAAACTTTAAATTACTCCACTTTCTGACTTGCAATAAGGTACATATTTCCTTGTGTTTAAAATTAAATTGCCAGGCACATAAATCATCTTTGTTGCAGATCGTTGCAATCTCTCATTGACCTTGATCTAAATTGATCTTTGTCCCTCTAAAACTGTGGACGTTTATTTCAGTTTATTTTCTATTATAGTTCCAGTTTTTATTCTGTTCCTGGTTGCTTAATATTCTTGTCACTGACTAGGCTATTCTTGATATTGTCTCTTGTCTGTTTCCTCTCCTGTCATGTCTACCTTGGGCTGTTCTATACTATTCATGGATTTTCTAATGTCCACTACAGTTTTTAAGACCTGCAAGCAGCTGACTGCTGGAGGGCTCCTAGAGAAGAAATAAGGAACAGCTATTGATGAAAATGCACACCAATAGAGGTTTCCAAGTTTAATCCAGGTGTTTTCTTTATGTATCTTATTGCCTAGAAGGAAAACTGCATTTTGGGCCACTATAATTGCCTAAACATATTAATATAATGGAAATGTGCTAATCCCGATTATATTATAGCATTACTATGAGTCAAGTGCAATTCAGTACCCCTAGATTTTAAATAATTTATTGCAAAATAAATGCAATCATGTCCTAAATATTAATTTAATTCAAATGCGCGCTCTAGAACTTGATTCAATGCAGAAAAAGAGTACCATATTGATTCTTGTTGCTGGTAATCAAAAAGAAGAAACTAGACAAATTCTTGAGAATGAACAATTATATTATCAAATAGTAAACAATCTAAGAAGTAATTTCATAGAAGCCAACCATTATTTATATAAAAGGAGTCTATATTGTGGTTTGGTGCTTCCTAATTATCCTTGCATCTGAATGTGTGTGACCCAGCAGGATTCTAATTAACTGGATAATATTCCATCTTTACACATGTTAAATCAAATTAATTTCTTGTCTTACTCCACTGTCAAGTAATAATTATAAATCTTTTTGTTTAAGGAGGCTTTTATTTCTCTTTACTGGTACAACACTTTCGACAATTATTAAACCTTCATTTTTTTCAGGATATCACAGTAGTGTCTACTTAAGCTACTGTAAACAATTCCTTGAGTACCCCAAAGACTAACAATTTAAACAATATAAATAAGTATTGTTTGTACATTAGCTGTTAAACTGGGCCATGCGCCAAGTCTAAGCTCATTCAGAGAAGGAAATTACTTCTATCTTTTTAGTATAACCAGGTACATAATGTATATACAAATCAGAAAGGATTTATGAAATGCAAAAGATAATGAAGTCAACTTTTATTTCACACTCTTCTATTCTCATGGAGACCCTATTAGCTGATGCTTGGAAAATGTTTGAGGTCCTCCTCGATGATTACGACAATGATTTTAAGCCTTACTTTAAGAACCAACAGTTCTTACAAGTCATCAAAAAGACACGCTAAAAGGAAAATTAATTTTGTAGAAAAGCATACTGAATTGAGAAGCATTTTAAGAGCTGATTATCTGGAGACTGTAAAAATTAAAACATTTTTCTTACGTTATTGATTTGTGTGAATAATATTAAAGAATCACTGCATTTTGATAATTTAGTTTCTCTGCAATGCATTAAAAGTATGACAGTGCAGTTAAATACTGAACTCATACCCAGTATACTTAGAGACATTGTTCTTAATAATAAGAGAAAGCATGATGCCTATGGGAATCATAATTATAAATCTGTAGCAAGTCATGCAAGAATAACTAAGCTAAGTGTCTACAGATTAAAAGAAAAAATGTCTCCAGGGCTTAAAAGTAGAATAACATTTTCCAATATACAAGTTATTTATTTTACTGCATATGTTATTATGGTAAAAAATAAGCAAGGATTATGGGATAGCAAAGGCATTTAACTTTCTTAATGTGTTTTCAGATCACAGCAAATCTCTTTGTTATGATTGTGTATTATTTATTTATAAAGTGCCAGAAACCCCAGCACAGACATTTCTCCCAGGCTTGACTTACTCTCATCTCGTGTCATTTAGAAAGACATGTAAATCTCTTTTATCAATTCCATTTAATTTCCATTCAAAGAAAAGGTATCATGGGAAAAATAATCAGTCCTCAAACAATTACTTAAGCCAGAAGTGCTTTAAAAACAAATGCTTTATGTGCGACTGGCTTAATTTTAATGCTCTGTTCAGTGAACTAGACAGTATAAGGTAAGGTGGATATAAGACTAGCATGCAGGAGCAAGTAAAGAGTAATGAATATCTTACTTTAGTTGTTGTGGAATACCAGTTTGAGTTTTGTAAAGAACAATAAATGCACTTTCTTTTAAGGTGCTGATGACAAGGATTTTGAAGCAGGGGTTGCATTGAGTTAAGCAGCTGACCCTGGAAGTGGTTAGCAAGACATAACCTGGTATAAGGGATTACTCACTTGGCGGTTGGTCCTTTACCACAAAATCACCTTTTCCAGGGTCGCTATTAGAAAAATGTTCACTTTTATTTGAGGAATACAAGAGTAAAGCAACAGTGTCTTTCTGTTCTCAGACAAATTCACAGCAGACAAAAATCAAGTTTAAACAAAACAAAATAAATACTTTCTCCAAAATTTGCAATACCCTTGCGTCGAAACACACAGGGACTTTTGAAATCATCACTGGCTTCACACACAGAGTATACACTAACTCTGTGAAACAAAATCCCAAATAGTCCTACTTTCACCTAACTTTTAAAGGCTGCGGTTCAGAGCACAGCTGATTCCTAACTAAGGAACTGCCATGTCTTAAAGGCATAGTGCCTAAAAGTTGGGGAAACATATCTCCCTTCAAGTAAAATTCCCCTGCAGGAGCTGCAACTGCCACACTGGTTATAACCTAGATTATGTTCCTACTGCAATCAACTGGAGACAAGGAAATTGGTAGTGGTAAGTAGAGCTGTGGTGGTGAGAACTGCTCAGTAAGTAAGTTGTGAGTGACTCTGTGAGTGATTTGCCAGCTGCCAACAGAGAGGGAAAAATCCAAGGGCCATCTCCTTGCATCAAAGAGCAATACTCTCTTGCAGGAGTAAAGGGTAAACACAGGGGGCTTCTTTGACTCTGCATCTTGGTGTGAACCAGCATTAACCCCAGAGAATCTACCATCTTATCTGTGATAAGAGCAAATTGTTGCATAGTGATTTCTGAGCATTGTCTGGCAAATAGTAGCTGTGGCGTAATGTAGCCTATTCATTATAAATAGTTGTAGCGAAGTGAAGTGATGTCATCTTGACATGAATCTGTTCAAATAGAATGCCGCCATCTTTTTTCTATATTAACAACCTCATACAGCCAATATGCATATATTATCATAGGAAAGACCATACCATAATTGTTGTGGTTTGAGCACCCGGTTTAAAGAATTAAAAACATTTGAAACCACCTTCCTAGCAAACAGAATAACAGCCATTCACAAAATCTTTTTAATTTCCATTTCCATGTGTAACCAGAGCACCTGCATTAAACTCTAGCAGTCAAGAGATTAGTCTTCTCTGAAATCAACCAGGACAAAGAAACAGAACATATCTACAGCAATTTATTTTTATTGTTTTGTTACCCTTTACGATATTTCCCTAAATTTCCTTTATTTCACTTTGCTCAATCTCTCAACCGGGCTTACTTTAAAAATGTAACTTTGCCTCCCAATGGAACCATCAATAGATGCACCTGGGTAGACTCTTTCAACGAAAAATCAAGAGTGACAAAATAATGGGAATATGAATTCTCAAAGATGTGCTTTACAGCTGCATCTCCAGGAATCAATTTAACATCAATATGCTTTTCAATTATAGCAGAGTCTAGAGCATTTACATGTAATGAGTTATTTTATTCTTGAATGCCTATTTCCCTGCTCAGATGTTAAGCACAGCTAGATGTTTCAAAATGTGTAGGAAAAGGAACACTGGGTACCATTTGTCAAGCTCAGATGAGCAGAATGCATGATATATCCATGTAAATCACAGCTAGCTGAGATTAGTACATGGAGTGACACCCTATGGTAAACATCATTTCTGATTATTTTATCCAAGGAAAAAATATACATTCTGATGAAATAAAAGAGGCTTAATACAGAGGAATACAGCACTACATTGCTCTGCAATTTCAATCAATATGGGTCATTGTCATTAGCAACTGGTTCTCTGATGGTTAAGGCTAAACAAGTTATGAATTTCTGACACAAGACCTGACTGCTTATTTCACTAAATAAAAGGAGAAGCGTCTAGGCCAGTGTCGCTAAGTAATAATTCAAGAGATTCTATTATGTCATTTGCTTGTCAAGGGTAGATACAAAGTCGTGAGTCATATTAGTGGCAAATAGCAAAGGGCAAACCTTTTTTTCTTATTCAAGTCTTTGCACATAATATATATACATGTTTGTGGTTTCAGGAGTAAGCATGCGGTTATAAGAGAGACTAAAGAACTTTGCAGTAGTCAAAATAAAGTTAAGAGTAAGCACAGGCATGGGTTGTAGAGTAGTAAGTACAATATATAAACCTTAAGGAAGTGAGAGCAGGTGATTAGGAGGAAGGGTTCCAATGTTGGTTTATAGTAATGACAAGCATTTGGGAATTAAAATTGAGAAATATTATAAAGTGACAAGATAGAAGAATGCACAATTTGAGGCATAATAAATAAGCAGTGCCTTTTAGATACTGAATAATTTCAAAAAATGGAGGGTCTTATTCATAAAAATCAAAATAGTCACATACAAGTCCAAATTCAACTCCATCAAACTCTATGTTGCGAATTTATGACCAAATAAACATCTTACGATGGTAGCCGACTTATGGAGCTCTTTGCATTACTTTGCATGCACGTGCACACAGTCAAAGTGGCAAATTTAGCATGGCATATGCTCCAAATTCACCAGTTTTCTTGGACAGATCAAAGTAGTAAAGTAGGGGGGTCGATGGCAGGGCTCCACTGTGGCAAAAGAAGACTGTACACTCCAATGACAAAGAAAAGATAGCAACTAAGTGACAACATAAACTAAAAATATGGTGGCATAGAAAGGGATGTAATATTCAGTTATAGAGACATTGTAAAGATGACATCACTTCGCTTGATCAAATTCCCATCACTATGTTCCTTCTACTGTTCCACAGACTACGTCTGACTACGCATGAAATCGAGTTTAACACTGTTTGCTTCTCTTGCCAACGCCAACTGAAAACCAACATTCAGTTTGTTCTATAAGCCTGTCCCTTCAAGGATACTTCTTTAAGATACTGGAAGCTGAGTTCTTTTGCAGTCAAACAGCTAACTAGCAAGTCAGCATCCAAGTGGCACAGTCTGTTATCTTTATAAAACAAAAATATCTTGCTGGATATGGGAGAGAGTACACTTCTTCAACTGGGCTTGCTGAGAATGCTAATGACTGTAACTCTGCAGAATCAATATCCAACTGACTTGGTCTATTTACCTATTCTACCTTCGATTGATGGCTATGACAGCATTTGGGATACATAGCTACTTCCCTATAGCATCGTTACCTAGTAATTAGGGGTAGATGCTGTGTGTGAGCTGATCTCATAACACAAATAATACATTTATATACCCCACAGAAGCTGAGAAGAATCAATCTTTTCGTCTAGTGATACAGAAATCCAAACAAACCTGGAATGCGAATCTTTCAAACAGCTTTCTTGAGCTCTTGCATACAGACAAATGTCTATAAAAAAGTAATTAACTATGAGAAGTGACTTTATAAATATATCACAATCTAGAAACATACTAAATTAATTCAAGCTAGACTAAATTAACCCTAGTCTGTGTCTGTCTGTCTGTCTGCATGTGGCATACATAAACTAAGTGGTTAATCTATGTAAATGCTGCAGAAGATATTTTGCATACATATATTGACGCTATATAAATATGCACAATGAACAAATAAATAATAAAACATAATTATGGAGCACATGTATATATTTTATATTAATAAAACTATAACTTTGCTCTCCCAGTGATCCTTGATAACGTTACATACAATGCATATCTACTTTATTTAATCCAATTCTCAAACAGCAGATTACCATAGCAAATCCACGACTGCAACCATTCTCCCATTATATGTTGGGACCATGACAATTTTAAAGTTATGACCTTGACAACATTTCCCTGGTAAAGTCACGACTGCGACAATATTCTCATTATAAAACTCCGACTGTGACAGTAGCAGTCTATTGTGACTGTCTTTAGCTGGCGACTTCACACCTTTACAGGACAATTCAGACTTTAGAGAATAACCCCCCATAATGTCTAAGTTCTGGAGTAGTGTGAAGGTAATATGAATGAAAGGCCAATTCCCAAGCATAATAGTCCAATATATTCTACAGACAATTCACAAAGTTCCACCTTTGGTTGGTGCATATGAAAAAATCCCTTCAAGCATTTGGGAAACCAACTTCTCAGAACATTTTAAAATCTGTGTTCACTCTTGTCATAAAACTGTACAAACTAGGGCACCAGAATATTGTGGGCAAGTTAAAGGGAAAATAGTGTATGGAGTATATGTGCCACATTGGCAGTGGCATAAATCCCAGATGAAATCGTGACTGGCAGTATTAGACTGCAGCCATAGGCTATTCTTAAAAGTGGATTTTGGGTCCGGGATTTAGGAGTGACTGAAGAGCTTGGGAGGGAAGGCCACACCCATACTCCATCCCGGGGTTTTCCCTAAGGTTAAATGTTGTTCAGCTGTGTTTGAGATAGAGAGAAACAGAGAGAGTAACAGAGCTGTTGCAGAGAAACTGGAGGAAATACATGCAGTCTGGGTCTGGCGAGATCTCTCCATATATTGGTGTTAAAACTGGTTTACTTGGAACAAGTTGTGCTGAAGAAAGCCTAGTGTTTATTAAGTACTGTTTGTTATCTGAAGGAAGCCCACTTTATCCTAAAATATATATACACATATATAAAATAAGTAAAGCAATTTAAGAAAAAAAAATACTTCAATGCAATAACAATCTTAACAATCTATTGCTTCCAACAATAACAGTGATTAATAAAAATGCCAGTATCAGTTTGTTCGCTTAAATAATAGCACATAAGAAACCACAAATATACACAAATTGTCCTCCATGGGCTGTGTGATATGCACTAGGGGGCAATGCTGCATTCTGGACTCTGAAGTGTATGTAAATGGTTTGATGATTTGTCATGCTTTTAAAGGGATGTTTTAGAAGTTATTGCAGCCAATGTTCATTAAGTGCAATTGATTTTAATTTTACATTTTTTTCATTTTTCTGTTATTGTCCATATTAATATCCTTATCATTTTTCTACAAGCCATGCTGGTAAAGCCTGCACTTGTATTTGACAGCTGCAGTGTCACCTGTATTAAAAGGTAATCAATGTCTGATTGATTTTCTTTGAGAGACTTACATAGATATTTTATCACAGGATACACAATCTAATCTAATAGAATCAAGCTGCCCTTTTCAGAATGCTTTGCAGATGGTTGAACAGGCACATTGTTCTTATAGCAAAAATGACTCCTCAAGTATGGTATTCAATTATGCTTTTGGGAGCTCACATGAAAATAACTATGATATGAGTATAATTATTAACGGAAAAATACTTTAATAATACTTGCACATAAAGATGAGGTTTCTATGAAATGGAGTTGTTCACAATAAATTCCTCTAAAAATACTGCCAAGCTTCAAGAAGTGGGAGCAGACAAGTACCTCTTGCATATAATAACTCATCTTAGACTACAGTGGGAGGCATCCAGGTATATATATCTTTGTTTACTTATTTATTTATGTATTTGTAGACCAGTGTCCCAGCACATTGTTACAACTCTTGTTACCCTTCTCTCTGTGTATGTAAGTCTTCCTCCCACTTAGAATGTAAGCTCTACGGGACAGGGACCTCTATCCTCTTGTGTCAATCACAACCTGGCACTTAAAGTGCTGTATCCTTGTGATATTATAATTGTATTGTGTAATGCACTTTTCCCATGTCTGTCTTATGTTTGTATTGCTGAATTGTACAGCGCTGTGTAAATTTGTGGTGCTTCATAAATAAAATGATACATACATACAACTAGAACACAGTTTTGCTTTCCATTATGTATTTTTATTCTCAACACTCTCTTCAGGGGGATTTGCTGTTCCACAAATCTTTAGACTTGTTTGACCATTGGATGAAAAACTAAGAATATTTTTCATCCTGGGGAAATCTTCATTTAATGCAGTCAACTGTGATTGATTTCTTTTGATCTATAATCACTCAAACCCAGGACAATTTTCTCAACTATTTTTTTTTAATATTGGTTTGGAGAATCCTTATAGAAGAAATCAATGTATTTGTGGCTTCCTTTAGTCTTCTTTTTTTTGACCTTCTACAATCCGTTTAAACTTTCCTTTCAATGTATTTGTTTCTCTTTTAGAAACTATTCTCTAATCTGTAAGCAAAACTATCACACAATAAAATGTTGCTTGTATCATTAAATGAAATGCCCAGTTGAAGACAAACCACTGCAGTACTGTATTTTTCAGCTTTTTTTGCCTAAGGCAAGTAAACCTTATTTCACTTATCTGCCAGTCACCTGCCTAAAAACAAGTGTCTTACACATTGTTCTGACATTTTTATGCCAATGCTTCCAATCAGGATCAACATTTTTGAGTGAAAGTTCTGCAAAAATTGTCAATCTCAAGGGACACATTAAAAAAGCTCTCATTTGGTTTTTAAAAGAAACACTGCACATTCTTCTTTTTAATTTAGTCAACATGTACACTTCTAGCTGTTCCTTAACCCTTAATCTATGTTGGATTCTGGAGTAGTACAGATGCTCCAGGTTATACTGCCCTCTTTTAAGTGCTGTCTTCTTAAAGTGCACCTATCACATCCAAACAACATTAGTTTATAAAATAGAAACAGTCTATAGGAACATTTTTGTAATATACTTCCATTAAAAAAAATTTACCTGTCTCTGTCTTTTTAGCCCTTCTCTCTGCCTGTCAGTTCGACACTGCAGGCTGTGTCGGATAGAAAGGCTGTAGGAGCTGCAGGAGGAGACGCGGCTTACTTGATTGACAAGTAAGCCCTCCTACCAGCCTTCCTTCCTGTGTCAGCCTTCCTGTGTGCAGAGTCAGTTTTTGCAGAGGTACTCG
>JAKJJM010090323.1:0-11246 GCA_021901965.1 Pipa carvalhoi
TGGGTAATACTTTTTATTGGTAACTGAATAGATGGTAAATACAAGCTTTCCCACTACATAGTCTCTTCTTCACTGAGAAATACCCACAATCCCATTGTCATACTAGGAGAGACAGAAATATCCAGAATCCCACTGTCATACTGGGAGAGAGAAATACCCACAATCCCGCTATCATTCTGGGAGAGAGAGTAGAGTGTAGCTCCATGTTAGCCATAGATATAAGCAGAGACAAGTGGAGTATGGGTGATACCTTTTATTGGTAACTGAATGGATGGTAAATGCATGCTAGCTGAATAACATTTACCATCTATTCAGTTAGCCAATAAAAGGTATCACCCATACTCCTCTTGTTCCTGCTTATATCTATGGCTAACACAGTGCTACACTCTACTACTGCCTACAAAATTACATGGAAATGCACCTTCACGTAGACATAATACCAAGAGTAAATGGAAAAGGAGGCATTTGAACTGCACACAGTTGTCACAGTTAGATCCTGGTTTCCCAAGGGCTCCATTTAGATTGCAAGCTCTACAGTGCAGGAACATTGTTTCAGTCACTGCAGGGGGGATAAAGAGTGATGTTTGTCCATGATTATATGCTTATAATTTACTTGTATTATATTAAGCACCTCTTCCATGTCTGTATTATAATTGTATTGTTAAATTGCACAGCGCTGCACAGTCTACAGGCACTTTATAAATAAAAATATACATACATATATACAAGGGCAAAAGAAAACATGGGGGGTGCATTTACTATTCTTTTATAAAATCAATATTACTTGAGCACCACAAATCTCCCTGTTTATCTTTTTATATAACTATAGTGTAATGTAAAGCGGTTTCTAGAATCCACTGTTCTCAAAATCTATGGTTGCTGCAGGAGTATGCACCTCTTGTCACCAGAGATTTGTGCAGTTCTCCAATCTCTGGAAGAAACCATACAGAGACCATGTTAGCGCATGAGCCTCTGATGTCTGCAACTGTCAAAGAATCCAGGGTCTGGTGTCGCATGACTCTTTGCTGCAACAATAATTCAACAACAGATATGAGTGTAAACTAATTTACATTACACTATTTGAGCATATTGTCCTGTTCAGTTTTTAGCATTTTGTTGCAGTTTTACTACAGATGGTAAATTTCTAATAACAACTAGTAAACAATCAAAAAATTGGATAACAGTTTTGCTGATCTCCAGCTGGTTTACAAAGAAGCTTTTGATTCACCGTTGGAGAAAGTATGACAAAAGTAGCAGTTATCTGTTAAAATTATTTTCCACCACGATAGGAAATCATTTCATCCAACGGTTGATTTGCAGAAATGATTATCAAATCATATGACCGTTTACCATGCCAGTTTGGAGTGATCTCACAGACATCTCTTGGAGTGCAAATCTTTTGATTGGAGACAATCTTTTGAGAAATATAATCTCTTCATTGCTTAGAACTACCATGCTCATCTTTCTTATTCATTCTTTGGACTTATAGGACTGAAACCATTTCTTGTTTTAAAATTGTGCATTCAAGATAGCAATCGGTAGGTCACCAATAATTATTTCTTGTATTTTTTTCACACGTCATTAACTGCTAAACTGAGCAGCTTTATTTTACAGTGATGATTGCAACAATGTCTTACCCGTGCTGTGGGGAGAAGATTTTTCCAGTGGTAAATAACAGAATAAATTTATTTCATAGGTAGTATCTAGAAACTAATAATAGATTTTAATATATACTTGTAAACAACTCAAAATATTTGTTTCTTAATGATGACGTATCTTTCCATTCTGTGTAAGTGAGGTCAATGCATGCAATTGCTGTCAAGGTGTTTACCTGAATGAGTGTGTTTTGTAACAGAGGTATTATTGCATTGTTATGATAATGATATACACACTCACATTTTACTACTGTTACCTAACTCACATGGACAACATGCCAATGTCACAATTTTTATTAAATGTAGCCTGCCATTTAGTATAATGCAATCCTGATAGAAATCTGGAACACTGTCCTGCATGAGCGTTTACATCACTGGTACACTGGTTATATTTTTATACTGCTCTAAAACTAAATTGTCATTTATAGAACAATATAAATAAAGAAATGTAATCTCAGGTACATGTAGGTCAACCCAGTCTGATTTTATTTATCCAGGACGAGGTTATTTACATCTTCTTTAACATTCCTTGTGCACAGTGGATTGGCTTGCTACAATATATAGCGGCAGAGAGATGCTTTAAAAGAACAGTAGCTACAAAAAAAAAAATGAAAATGCTTCAAATGCATTTAGAGTTACTATATATATATTCAATCTGCGCTTCCAAATATTCTAAGTTGTGTCTATAATTATGATATTTAGCTTTAAAAATCTAAAACACCAGAGAAAACAATGGGGCTGCATAAGGTTTCTTTAATAACACGTCTGCTATCAGTAAAAGATAAAAACAGATCGAAAGCAATACAATTCATGGATTTACCTTCAAAGATAACATCTTTGCAAGTGCTGTGCAAGTGCTGTAATTGAATAGCTGCCATGCCAATCCAAAATGGGAATTTTTATTTTTGGGTGTTTTTAAGGCTTTGTTTGAGAATCTCTGTTAATGTACCAGCGTACCATGCTTCTTTATAGGAGGGCAGGAAGTTATCAGTGACTTAAAATGTTTTATTAATCAACAAATGTTGAATGGTAAACAAGAGGCTTGTGTACTGTAGGTATATTAACACCTGACAAATTTGGCAATACCCTGAATTTAGAGTAATTAACCAACTGGTGTACAATTAGGTAAGGCAACTGATACTGTGACTAAGAGTATTGGCATGCCATTACCCTAAACCCAGATAAGGAAGAATATCGTACATTTTATCCAAACTGCAAAGACTGGTGATCCAGTAACACTCCTGTTATACAAGTACCAGGTAACATGTCCACTAAAACTCTGTGATTGATGATTATTCAGTCCAATGCTATATAGCTAATTTAATAACCAATAAAAGTAAATACTTGGAATCCACAGTGGACATGTAAAAAGGGACCCCGTATAGAACCTAATAGGCATGTGTTCCTAAATAGTTAGACAGAGTTAGGGCTAGACTGGTCCATCAGGACACAGGGGAATCTTTTAGTGGGCCCAGGCCTATGTAGACCCTCCTGGAACATTAAAATGCAGCAGCATGGCGTGTTTTTGAGGGTGGTAGAACGCTGAAGGGGTTATTGAGAGGAGTAAGCCTGGGGCAGAAAAGTAAAGTAATGGACCCAGTGGTGATGGATACCTGCTGTGGATTGTGGGAAGTGTAGGCAGTGAGTACCATAGAGGTCTTATGCTTTATTTGCAGCATATGATTTGTAGCTGAATGATGGATGTGGTAAAACACAGGAGCCTGTAGAAGCAATTCTTGAGTGATTTGCTGTCATTTATAATTCTGCTCATTCTGAGGCAATTATGTAGGGACATCTGCTTTTTTCCAGAAAAAGACTGGCGTGAACTGATAATCATTATTATTTATTCAAGAACATATATTGTGGGTGGTGTTTAATTGCAGTGACAGATGAAGAGAAAGTCACAGCAATCATTATAAAAATGGATAAAAAATGTTTTGTTGAGATTTCTGTTTGAGAGGTTACAAAGAATTTCTACATTTCATACCACCGCCTACATAATGGCAAAGTTTATTGTGATGAAACAGTCAGATTAACAGTTAACCTCCATTAATAAACAGTTAGGACAGGGATCGGCAAACTTTAAAAAGGAGGGAGTCATTTCGCTTCCTGCTCTACCTGTGACTGATTTCTGTGGAGCGACAAAGGGGGAGGAGTGCACGTGCTCGATCACATGACCTGCCGACATCCAATCAGAAGAAGTGTCGGAGGTCATGGGTGAGGCTACGGAGATGCAGGGAGGGGCTACTGAGATGCGCCACGAGCCATAACACGGCAGCTGAAGAGCCGCACCTTGCCGACCACTGAGTTAGGGAAATATTTATAAAAGTGAAGAAGTGTTGAGCTTGGTAAAAGTGTTGAAATATTGCCAATGTATTGACATTGCTGTTTTTGTCAAACTTTTTAGGTGAAAATTGTTCGCCTGCTTTAGGCTGGTGAAAACCAGTTATTCTCTATGGAGTAAGTTTGGTTATTTTGTCACACTCGGATGATTTTTCACATGAAAAAATACAGTCAATATTAGTATGAAATAGTAGGGGAACCGAAAACAGTACAAAGTGTGCTGATTTTGACAGATGGGCAATTATTTATCGGTCTTTTATAAATTTAGCGATGAAAAGTGGCACATTGAATTGAAGAAGCTGAAATGACCTTTATGCATTTGCCTCTTGGTGTAATTTTGTGTTTTTTAACATTACAGAGGTCATATTGCTGCAACTCTGTTTTGTTAAATAATATTTGTGTGTAATTGCTGTATCTCCCTGTCTGTAACTGATCTTAGATAGAGATAATTATTTAGAAGTCGCCATATTACAGGAGAGAACTAAGATGGTCCCCTTAGTAGAATGTGTTGGAAACGCTAATTAAGAATCTATAACTCATGAATATGTCCCGATGGTGTTAAAAGAGCACAGGATCCCTCTCAGCTTACATATTGCCTTTTGGGTCCAATAAAACAGCAACTTTTTATCACTAGAGCTCATGTCTGTCATTTCCAAGGCAAGGAAGGGTAGTAAGGGAGCCAGGCAAGCCATTATGTATCATTTTAGTAATGGGTTTAACAGCTTGACACTTTGAGCTGCTGAACTATTACAGATGCTTGTCAACTGGTCTAACAGATGTCATTGTGAACAGAGTCCCATTCATTCTCCTTGAGACCTTCTGTATCCGCACTACCTCTTTCCCCAACACAGACAAGCGTGTGTTAGAATCCATCAAAATATATGACTAGTTCTCTGTTTACCGTATGTTTTTATTACCAGTTGGGGGTATATTGAGACAGATTCGTTAGCAAGTAATCTATGGTCAAATAGATTTGAGAACACATAGCAATAATATCTGATTAGTAGGTAGACATCAGTATGTGTAGGTGACATCATTCTGCTTTTTCCATTAAAGTGAAATGTAATGGGAAAAATCATAATAACATATTTGTTTCATGGGTGTACCTACACAGTAATTTTTTTCAGGGATAAACTCAACTTACTTTTACTGGTTGTACCATTAGGACCCCCACACTAACTCTGTTGGAATAATAGATGAAAGCAATGTGCTCACTTGTTTGGTGAGAAAATGAAGTCCTCAGCTGACTCTTGATATGAAGAAGGAAAAAAGTGGCTGAGCAGGTAAGGGTCACGTACAAGAGACCACTCGACTCATGGTCACTGGTTGACCTATTATTTTCTATTTCTTATAGTGTCTTCCTCATATTGAGGTCAATATTCCTCAAAAATGTAGTAATATTTAAATTGCTCAGGGTTGTGGAACCTAGTAGTGTTTTATTATATAAATCTATACATGAACACAAACAAGGCAACATAGCCAGTGTTATAGAGTATTGCCTGTTATTTTAAAAGAAAATTAAGATACTGCAAGAGCTAGAATATGCACAGTATGGTTCAGTGTGATTACTAAAATGATTGCACAAACTGGCATTATACTAGCACCAACACACAATGGGGCTTATTTAGTAATGTAGCCCCTGGTTAAAGCAGCCACTGTGATGTCACACAAAGCAGCACCAATGTATCCCTTTCAAACTATCCAGAATAAAATGTCAATAGAAATACAAGCAGCTGCACTGAGATGTCAGATAGCTAATGTAATCATAGAGATACTGATCTGGTCCAGGTCCGGTAAGACATTTGCCTTGTATAGTCTGCTACAAAATCAAAATAAGGTCCTAAAATGTCAGAAATGAAACACCACCCTGATGATGTGGAGATAGTTTCCATATCTGAATAAATTTCATTGTCGCACAAACACTGAATGAAACTACACAGAGACAGCCAGAATTGTTTACTCAATTAAAAATTGCATCATAATGGAATATACCACAAACATCTGCTCTAGCAGTTACACAAACTGACGTTCAGAGCTACGCTAATCATATTTATTGTATTGTATGTATGATTTTGCTATGCCACTCAGTTATAATGCTGGAATAATATAGGCTAATTATGCAATTAATGTCTCTATAGTTTCTGCCATATGGAGTTTCATTAACAACAAGAGTATTGTAGACAATCCTACAATTACAGGTGACCTGCCTTGCCTCTATAACACCATACACAGCTAATCCACCTGCTCCCTCTGCATCTGCTTCATTAACTCATCATATACCATGAAAGAGCTAGCAGACATCCCTAGATGTTTATCTAAAGCAGCAAGTAACACAGCCTCTCTTCTGTGTTATGTCTGGAGAAAGCAATGCCTGGTCACATGAAATCCCACAGTTTCCCCTAATCATTTTTACTTTACAAGAGATATCATACAAGAAAAGCACTGACGGATATGTTACAAGGGACTCTGATATTTTCTTAGCCACATGTAGTAAACATAATGCACCTGAATTATTTCTTCATTTATTGTTTTCAGTAATATACAGAAATCTTATTATTTTGTTGCAACATTTTAAGAAGTAACATTTTTCATAATGCAATGAAAAAACTGGCTGATATGTATGTATGTATGTATATTTTTATTTATAAAGCGCCACAGGATTACACAGCGCTGTACAATCCAACAATACAATTATAACACAGACAAGGGAAAAGTGCTTAACAATAGTACAAGAGAAGTAAATTACAAGCATATAATCAAGAAATATACTGATATACTGTTATACTACCTGTTATACTACTACTTCTTCTAGTGTGAACTTAATTCAGCAATTGTTTGTTATGTTAATGGAGCCTAATGGCATTCAAAAGCCCATTTAGCAAAAATTTAAATAAGAAATAAGTTTGCAATAGGACTTTAAAGGGACACTTAGGCCAGGTTCACACAGACGTAATTTCACCTACACATAGAGGCCACGATTGAAAAAAAAACACGCACATGAATCCCTATGCGACTTACCTGTGCTGGACACATTAGTGTTAGACGCAGCCAGATTGGAAGAGCCACGAATGCCGAAGGAGCGTTCACACTGCATTGGGTAAGTACAATTTAGGTTGTACTACAGAAATAAATTATTTTGTAATATATAAGTATTTTAAAAAATGTACCTTTAAGCAACTTTTCTCTCTGCCCTCCCTGTCAGCCTGAAACTTTTGGGTGGGCAGGGCTTAATGATGATTGACATTATAGCTCCTCCAATCAGATCCCTTAAATCGCGATCTAGCTGTCGGGCTGACAGGGAGATGGCAGAGAGAAAAGCTGCTTAAAGGTACATTTTTCAAAATACTTATATATTACAAAAGCGTTTATTTCTTTAGTACAATCTAAATTAGGATTACTGTTTTTGAGGTGACAGGTGCACTTTAAACACACCTCACCAAGTCCCATTGTTTTCTATGGTGCTTTAGATAATAGAAATTAAGGAAGTGTGCCTAAGGCCAGGGTCAGACTGGCATATAGGTTTTTAAAAAGCTAGTATAGGTTTTTAAAAGTTCATTGCGAAAATACACCAGCTCATTTGCACTGCCAGATTTTTGAGACGCTTCTTTATATATGAGCAATACCATTTACGTGTTGCTTTTCTTCCCCGTGTGACCGTTGTTGTTCAATTCCTATTGCTACTAATACGGTCGCATTGTCCGCATTCGCCTTCATACGCTCTCAAGAATGCAGCATGTTCCTCTCTATGAAACGCAAGTGTGACATTGTACATGTATCAGTCATTACTTTTAATGTTTTTTTTGCAACTCGTATTTTCGGCGTTTTTTTGCAACATGCTTTTTTTTATAAACAACATACACCTATATGCCAGAAAAGTTCCATTTTAAAGCTAAATAGACAAATTTCATACTTTATAGACACAATTTATCATTTAGACGCACAGATAGAATGTATAGTAACTATAAATGCATTTGGGGCATTATCATATTTTTATTTTGTTAATAATCCTTTAATTATACTGAAACTTGCAGCATTTAAATTAATAGCAGTCTGTGCAGTCCTTTTGTTAACCCACCCTGCTTTTACAGCTATTCTGATAACGTATATTAACTGAATTGGGATCCATATCTGTGGATAAACAAGTATCTTATAAAGGTGGTAGGAACTAAAACAGATTAGTTTTACTAATCCCATTAACTACTGAAAATTGATTTAACTAGGGATAGATTGGAATCTAAAAAAGAATGCATTTAACAGTGCACTTAGTTTCTATGAGTGATGTCCTCAGAATAGGACATATTTAACTTTGATGGCTTTAATGGTTTATTCTAGAAACAACTACATTCGTGAATGGGTTAAGTTGTCATATATACATATATATATATGACAACTTAACCCATTCACAAATGTAGTTTTATATATATATATATATATATATATATGTATATATATATTTAAACATAAAAAGATAATAATCATTTTCATACCCCATACAATACAAACCCTTCTCTGTTTTCTAAACATCAAAATCTCTTTAAAATGAATGAAAAACAAAAGGCCACAGACTGCTTTATGTCCCCTGCCAATTATGTCAATAGAAGCACCATGGCAACACTGGACAGGAGTGATTTCCCTGTATGACAGTCGCCTTATGTCAAACAAGATCAAGCTATTTGCTCAGGCTTGTATTTGTAGCCCAGTGGTGCTGTACAAACGGCTGCAATGTGACACAGCAATCTATTTATATTCTCCGGTACCCTGCATAATTTGCAATGTAACACCAAATCATTACAATGGAATGAGAAATAGTCCCCATAAAGTCTACATCAAAGCATTCATACAAAGTAACATGACCGGGTCCAAGGCAGCCGGTGATTATTAGTGGTATATCACTGAGAACTGATTAGAAAATACCAAGATCAGAATTCTAGCTCCAGATCATTTTCTGACAGGTGACTTGAATGAAATGCTACAGGGGTGTATAGGGGTTCAGTAATGTGCCTGCAGAACTGGATCCAGTCTAAGAGTGCTCATGTTAGAATCAACTACTTAAACATATTCTAAATAACTGCGCTAACCTCTACGTTGCCCGCACCCATGTTTAGGTGTGTCTGATTTCAGAAGGGATGATACGGAAATTATACACATGTATGTCCACACATGCTGCAATGTAGGTTGCCAGTTCACTCATTTTTACAGGATTTGTAATGATTGCGCTAGCTATGGCAATATGCGAGGTTATTAAAATTACATTGGAATGACATTGATCCCTCAGGGACATCTTTTGGCATGTGCATGACATTTAGGGGGTTATAGACTAAAGTGAGAATTTGACTGTTGAAGTGAATTCTCATCACTTCGAGTGGCTACTCCTTGATTCTCTATTTCTTATTGACTAAACAGCAGATTCCCATAGCAAATCCACGACCGCGTCAGAATTCCCATAGTAAAGTTGCAACTGCATCAGTAGCCGTCCATTGTGTAGTGTTCAACCGTCGTTAGATGGCAAATTCGCCACATGGCAGAGTTTGTTGAATACCCAAATATGCGGAAGTGCCGAATTCACACCTTTACAAGACAATTCTGACTTTATTCAATTACCCTCTAAATATACCTGTAACAAGAATAATAGAGGTCCCAAAAGCATACTCAATCCCATTTCATCATATTTATTTTGTTTATAGAGGCTTAAATGTTCCAGTGTTGTTGTCAGTTATGTAAGTGATCAGCCTGTTAACGAACCTTTATTGAAGGTTCCATGGTTTTAGTTGTTCTGCTCTCCACAAAGTACAAAGTAGTAGTATTTATTTAAAGGGCAAATGAGCATTAGCCTAATGAAGGAGCCCCCTCCCAGAAGTGAGGTGGACAGTACACATCTAGGGCTGAGGGGGATCAACAATATCTTTGGAATTCCTTTTTTGGGCACAGTACAGCACCTGTAGTGTGTGGGGGCCATTACAAGGTTGGGCATTTTTGAGGAAGCTACTACACCACATCTGGGGCAGGTATGTGAGGGAGCACTGTACAGCATTTAAGCATTTCAGGGGGCACTGCACAGCTACTTGGGCAATGTGTTTGAGAAAATGTACAACATCTGGTCTAATGCCAGGGGACATTGGACAGTATTTGAGTCAATGGCTGAGGAAAAATGCAGAACGCCAGGGTATTTATCTATGAGAGAAGCTGCACAGCATCTGAGCTTATGTCTGATGGGGATACAATGCAAACCTCAGTGCAGAATGCTTTACTTATTGTCAATTCATTGCTGTATTATGGAGTGGGGGGAGAAAGAGGACTAGCACTATCCCTGCTTGCTTATTAGTGCAACCTACTATTAGGTAAGTCCTTTAAACATTCAGCATTTATATTTAGAGAATGTGTTCTGTGCACTACCTTTGTGACAGGATTGTAACTGGGTATAATCATTAAAGTCACTGAGGTATCCTAGCATGCTAAAAAGTCTATTCCATTTTTGGGGTTTATCCATTTACTTCAGCACACATTCTTTCAGACATAAATAAAACATTGAGGACCTGTTTCACTAAAGGGTGAATTCATCTGTTGATTTCACCTCGCTACAATTCGCATTGCATTGCCAAAATGTTTGCGAATTAACTTCCCATTATTGATTAAGTAGTAAATAGACTGGTTGAGCAAGCAGACAGCGGGGAACCCTGTTGGATGCGTTTTGTGGCATAATCAGTTGAATAGAAGTAGAATGCGGAGCCCTGCCATCAACCCCCTAATTTGCCACTATGATGTGGCAATGTCAAAAGGGTGAATTCGCAGCAGTACACCTACTCAAATTCACTCCATCGACAGCCTCCGTCACTTAGTCAATAGTCGTATTACCTGTACACGTGCAAGCAAAGTAATGAGAAGAGCTCCGTAAGATTGAGACTATCGTAGATACCTGAATTGGTTGTGTATTCACCACATCGCACAGTTTGCTCAATAAACCAACATGGGGAAGTGGCGACTTCATGCAATAAGTCAATAAGGCCCTTAATTTTATTGCCAGTATAGCCCTAAGCATTACCCTTTTGTATCATTTACCATTAACAATATGTTACAATTTTACAATAAAGGACATGATCACATAAGGCAGGGCTCGGCAATCTTTGCACAGGAGGGAGCCATTTTGCTAAATAGGAGGAAGACTTACATAAACAGATAGGAGGGTAACAAGTGCAGTAGTATAAAGTGTCAGTTCATTAGGCTATAGGTGCCAATTAAATAAGAAAATAA
>JAKJJM010090372.1:0-10698 GCA_021901965.1 Pipa carvalhoi
TTTTTTTTTTTTTATTTAATTTCATACCTCTTTAAATCTGTTTAATATTTATTTAAGTCTATTGCAGTATGTAGGAGATTTTCAGTAGCAGGAAATTTATACCAGGACATTGGAAGTGTTAGAATGATTTTAGTCATTTCTGATATTTTTGCAGTGTACCTAACTACAGATTGAACTTCCTTTCTTACTGCAGTTTGTTGGAATAGTTCTTCCTTTTTCTATTTCCAGTATTTTATTCTGTTGCTGTGCATCTTTATCTTGGAGATACTTGCAGGAATCCTGGCATATATTTATTACCAGCAGGTAAGTCAGAGATTTGTAATGCATATATTTACATAGGTAGAAGGAGGAAAGAAGAAATGGGGTTTCCATGAAATATGATATTTAATTTTTATCAGGCATTGTGTGTAAAAAGGCAGGAACATTTGGCATTTAACTTTTTTTTTTTTTTCAAATGTTTACGTGTTTCATGGAAAAATCTTTTCTAATGCTTTATTGCTTTGTATGTATTCTGCTTTAACATATTGTGTATCAGTGTGTCTTTAACTATTCTATTTAAAGATACGATCCCTGGTATGGATGGCATTCATTTTTACTTTAGCTGTGTAATTTCGCATTTTACAAGGATAAGCTTTCAGCCGCATGCAATTTATTTCATTAGCATTTAATTACACCCCTCCTGCCCCATAGGCACCTAAAGGTAAAAAATGCTAACTTGACAGCTGAATGCTTACAATCCAATTCTGTCTTTATTTTATAGGAAAGCACACGTAATGGCATATTCTTTGTTTTTCTATCCACTTCACAATAAGATCAGTGCAGTGGTAAATCACTAAATACCATTCCATGGGAAGGGAAAATAGCTGCTGTTTGATTGTATGATAACCTTACATCCATTCAGATCTTGTGAAACTACTACACCCTCAATGATCCTGAACTTTATAATGACAAAGATTTCTAAAAGTAGTTTGCTTAAAGGTGTATTATACACTTATTACCCATATTATTCACAATATCTGTTCCATTTTCTTTATTTATACCCTAAGGCTAGCGATGCACATGTCACTGGTCTCACTCAGTATTGACTTGTGATGCACTGATAGCAATGCTAGTTCTATTGACAATACACCTACCTATAGGCTTTTCTTTTAGCGGTACACCACCTGCAGTGATGTTGTCAAACAGTGCCAACAGAATTATACTTTGAGTCAACAAAGATCCTTTGGAGTTGCACACATGACATGAGTTCACTTTTAAGGGAATGTACATGGAAGATTAAAGGAGAACCAAACACTTCTAAGGACCAGAGGTGATTTTTAAAGGTAGGTGTTTTATGCTGCAGGCCTGCTTCCTGCTCTGTATAACTTGCTGATTTCTTCTGCTCTTCATAGTGCTGCAAACCTATTCACTTCCTCTTCCTGTGTGATTTAGGTGAAGTAAGCAAGCGCAGTAATAGAATTCTGGTGTAAAACTACTACTGCGCTTGCTAAATTCACCAAAATCACACTGAAACAGGTAGTGAAGAGAATTGCAGCACTTGCCAAGAGCAGAAGAAATTGGCAAATTATACAGAGCAGAAGGCAGTGATGGAGCTTAAAACACCTACCAGTAAGTATTCCCCCCTCCCCCCCCTTTTAGAATAACCCTGGTCCTAACAAGCAATTAGTTCTCCTTTAACCCTACTTTATTATCTCACCGTTACTCTGTATTCAGATTTCCCAGATAGTTCACTTGTGTGTTACATTACCATTTTGTAGTTTTTTTGTAGTTGGATTGAGTTGTATTCTTAGTCAAATGCACCTCAATGTGCTACAAATGCAAATGACCTAACTCGCACAGGAGGTGTGAAGTTGCGGTCTGTTGCAATTTTGCAATTTTTGTGTCTAAGAAAGAGTGCATGCACTTGAAGCTTAGAGACATGCATCCAGCTTCGGCTTTTAGAGAACTGTATGCAAGTCTTTAAAACCATGTGAAACCTTGTGGGGAAAAATGACATTAAACACAGATAAAAAAAAACATTGTGATTTTTGTACATATAACCCTTTTTTCTTGCATGTTCTGGAGCTCTCAGGCTCCTCTGAATATGAAGTAGTTTAGCGCCAGGTGTATATGAAATTAAAGGGCAGTGCAGTACTTTAGCCTCTTGCCTTCTGCTTGTGTGTGTTGATGTATCTGTGCTTAATCTTGCTGTGTACCTGTCTCTCTCTTTATGCTGCAGTGTGCTCCGTTCTGCTTACAGGTAATATAAGCTTCTCCCCTGAATGGTTGCTGCAAATCCCAGCCTTCTTTCTGTCCATGGGTTTACCTGTTTATTTCTCTGAACTTTAGCTCTGTGCTTGCATTGTTATAATCAAAACCTATTTCTTTAGCAGTTGTAATGATACAACCTGGGTATAACTACAGGGGTTGCAGCAGTAGCAGCCTCACCTTGGCCCTGAGACCCCCAACGTAGCCAAACAGTTGCATCATACAACAAATTACAAATGTAATGTAAATGTATTACAGGGCTAAAAAATAATTCCACCTACAGAGACTAAAGGACATCACTAAACAGAGGGAGTAGGATTAATAAACAGTGATAATGGACACTACAAGTGTTTTAGTAGGAAGGGGGCTCAGTACTATACTTTGTTCTACTTGCCTCCTAGACAGAACTTGCATATATTAGTACTGGGGGTTGATAAAGCAGTTTATTTTGGCCATATAACTGTCTAATACATGTTGCTTTATTGCTGTCCAGCCTCACTTCCATTGTATTGTGGCTGCTAATGGTAGTGATGTTCCTATCCAGGTTGGGGGCCATAAAAATGAATTTGAGTAGTAGCAGTTTTCAGTTTCTTAAACTTTTTTTTTTTTTTATACTTTAAGGATGTGCATTCTAGTCGCATAACATTTTATTTGTTCGCTTGATAGTGAGAAATGAGAAATTCTGTCCCATGCAATGAATTCAGACAACAGATTTATTTAAAACTGATTTTAAACCATATTTGTTGGTCTCTAATTGATTGACAACTTTATGAAAAGAAAAACAGTGCTTATTGCAATAAGGCCAGGGTCACACTTGCTGTTTTGTAGCTGAGTAGTTTTTAATTAGACATTGTCTATGGTGTAAAAGCCTAGCCTGTGTGAATTATCCCACAGGAAACAATGGATACTAGTTTTCCAGCTCAGCTGCAAAACAGACTGGTCTCAGCCCACATATGCGCAACATCACATGTGTCATGTTTGATCAATCTAGGGGAATTGCCATTTCTGTATATAGCAGTTATAGTACATTTTTTTTATAGTAAAGAAGACTTATTCCATTGTTTCTGCACTTATTTCTACTGTAGCTGAATGCTGAACTCAAACAGAGCCTTAAACAAACTATGACCATGAAGTACAAACAGCCTGGAGAAGAGAAAGTGACCAGTGCTGTTGACAAATTGCAGCAGGAGGTAATTGTGGGACTGTGTTTCTATTTGAATACACCAACAGACAATAGTGACTGTATTTTACAATTTCTGCCTTTCTCTGCAATCCCAGTTTAAATGCTGCGGCAGCAATAACTCCCATGACTGGAGAGACAGCTTGTGGATAAGCTCTCCTGAATCTGAAAAGCGACTGGTTCCTGACAGCTGCTGTAAAACAGTTACTGAGTACTGCGGCAAGCGGGATCACCCTTCCAACATCTACAAAGTGGAGGTAGGAATTGTGTGGGGGTGGCTGAAAAGACCTTGAGTTTTGTTACATGCTCTGTGGCTACATTTGTATATCAGGAAGTATATCTAGCCAAGTCACACTCCTTTCCTGTCACATCACACCAGCCTTTCCTTAGTTTTTACAGTGTTAGGTTAAGAAAATATTCCCTTATTGGTCAGGATATACTTTGTCATGATATTCTCTGGGTTTTCATCTGTCCCTGTTCTTTTCATTGCTGAGGGGCTACTTATGTTACAGGGACACAGGGAGGAGTTGGCAAAGCCAAGAATCATTGCAAATTATGTACTTGCACCGCTGGCCACCTTTACATTACCCATAGTTCTCTGGGAGACATAAAATGGTATGGCATGTAGTTGTCATGTGTACAATTGTATAGAATATAAGTCTTAACCTGACCATAAAAATGGGGCCCACTGAATGAGACTATCATCCTTTTTTTGTTTTTTTTAATAGTATTCTATCTACAGAACAACTCAAACAACTACACTAGGGATAATCAAAAACAAATATGAACATCCAGGACTCTAGATTCACAGTGGGGCTGCAAAGGGTCAGATGCGCGCAGGGAGAGTGTGCGGCTGCAAAGGTTTAGACTTAGACAGGGTCCTTTATAAAGCATGCGGTTTAGGTAGTGCACAAGTTATGGACGCATCAGGGTCTATGCAGATACTGTATGGCCAGTCTGCTGTGCACATCCTATTTGTTTGTAATTATCCTTGAATGGGGAGAGATTTTAATCTAGGTGTACCAACATGCTTTTTGATGTAGAATTGCTATGAGCAGCTCACAGTGTTTTTGGTAGCATGGCAAATGAAGCATTTTTCATATAACATTGAACTAATATTTTAGTTAAGATTTGTAGACCGCAATTGTACCGATCACTGGGATACAAGCCATTCTCTCCCTGGGTACATATAAATGAATGAAATGGAGAGTGCAACTGCCTGGAAATAAAATGGTTATTTAGATACAGAGCAGAGTTAATGGAGTTTCAAAGCCTGCTCCATCTATGAGGGTAAAGACATTGCAAGTAGGTGAGGTATTCCTTTGACAGCTGTGCCATCCCTATTGACTTTCAGACACGTGTGAGTTTGTGTGTGTTCCTTTTGTCCTCCATAACGTCACAGTGTAAATTTAGTAGGGAAATAATAGATCTACTGTTAGATCTTGGTTACTGGCTTTTTAGCACACACAATAAATGGGGCGATCTTGTTTTCTTAGCACATACATACAATGTAATATCCATACCTATTTTCAATAATGTCAGTTTCTCTAACCACCCCTGGGTTATAAAGTTTGCTACACTGTGTGATAAAATATTGTTATAAAATTTATTGTACTTTCAGTTATTCCTTTTGTTACCTGTAGCCAATACCCCCATTAATTAAGGTTTCTAAGAAATTAATAACTGTTTCTTGTCCTTTCACTTGTTGTGGTGAGGAATTAAAAAAAAAAAAAATAGAGCCCTCTACCTGCCGTGCACAGTCCACCGGTGAAAAGCCACCACTTCTCTCTCTTCTCTAGAGAGCAAGGAGTTTATAGGAAGGAGGGGCAGGAAGCTGAGGGTGCTTCAAAGACAGTTTCTTTGGGTGACATTTAGCTTTTAAACAGCCCTGTGTCTATATGACATTGTACATACAATTATGTAGATTTCTCATGACAATGCAAATGGGTAATTAAATATTAACTTTTTTGTGTTACTTGTCCTTTAATAACACAGCAAGGGTCATAAAATTTTCAAATGAACCTTTATCTGACAAAACAGGGATTCTACTCTTTACACCCCTGTAGTAGTGCAAGCCTTAACCAGAACTGGGGGAAAATTCACCTTATAGAATCAGGATAATATAAAACCAATAATTTCTGTCAAACATTATGTGCTATGGGCACAGAACATACATCCCATGCAATGGGACAGAATTAATGAACTGTTTGCCCTTTATAGAGATGTTTTCTGTAGGCAGAGAAAAGAATTACCAGTTGTAGCTAACTTAACCCTTGCTGTTAGGCGCTCCTGTTTATTACCATATAAGGTATTTCTATAGCATGGATGGGCACTGTGGGACACACTGCCCTTGTCCTTGTAGCTTGCTTAATTTCTCAGTAGAAAAAAAATCAGTTTACAGCAATAGTACATACCCCAGCTGCTGATTGAGTTCATCGGGTGTGCTTTTTGATGCGTTTTTTTTTGCGGTTTCCACTGCATTTAAAAAAACTGCAACAAAGAGACTGATGCAGCTTTACCTGGGTGTGATTAACATTGCAGTCAATAAAGAGTTATTATGTACATTTCAGGCTATTTGGTCAGTCTTGTTTGCAGTACTTTATGCCATCACCCTTACACAGGCTGTCCATTTTCTGGTCACTTAATTAGTTATTACAGCATATCTAAAATGGAAGATATAGGGGGGTTCCCTCAGCTCTCTTTAGATGGACACTAAGGGTGAAATCTACTAAAGCTGAAAACAATTTTTTTTTACTTTTTCGCCTGAAAATTGGGTGAAACGGGTGAAAATTATATTTTAGAAATGGGTGAAAATGTCAAAGACATACTTTTCGCCCATTTTTCAGGCAGAAAAAGGGCAAAAAGTTTGAAAAAAAAAACAAAAAAAACTTTTCGACTTTAGTGAGTTTCACTCTAAAGCTTTAAATGACCGGCTTCCTGAATGCCAGCCTATTTGCTTATTTAAATAAAGGTAGAAGCTATGTGCTATCCCTTACATTTATTCAGTTTCATAGCACTGTAGATAAAAACCATTGGGACTTCCTACTGCCTTCAGTTTAGAGATCGAATATGGATGAGGTACGCGCTGCCCACTTAGCCAGAATGGTGTCGTAATATGGAGCTCTTCAAGTCATCAAATTTTTGACATTGTGGCTCCTACAATCAAATTATTCCAAGATTGTTTTAAGATTTTAACGATAGAGTTGAAGGTGCTTCATTGACAATGTCCTGATGACTTGAAGAGCTCCATATTAGGACACCATTCTGGCTAAGTGGGCAGCGCATACCTCATCCATATTCAGTCTGTTTCTCCAGTGGGTTTCAGAGGTTTTTGCAGCATACCCATACTCCATTGTGACAACCCACTGACTGCGCTTGGTCTCTCTATCTGGTCTATGCCCTCAGTTTAGCACTGCCCCCCTGGTCACGGGTTATTAATGGGCATGTGTGGCTGTAGTAGGAGAACAGAGTGGCTGTACATGCACAATAATGGCCTGGGCCTGTAGGAAAGGCCTAAGGCGGAGCATATAACAAAACAATAATATGCACTGCTTACCCATGCTAATTTAAATACACTTGTACTGATCTTATATCAGTAATAATGAACAGCAAATTCCCATTTGTTTTACTGTATTTCATTCATTTTCCCAGGGTGGTTGTATCACCAAGCTGGAAGCATTTATCCGTTCTCACCTGTTGATTATCGGGGCAGTGGGCATTGGTATTGCCTGTGTACAGGTAAGTTAAATAGTGGGCATATTTAAAAATCAATTATTTATTTACCTGACATTTTGCAATTGCTTGCCTATCCTTGCATATTTAGGTGTACAGTCCAAACCCGCAATATACCCTTTTCCCAACCAGTAGTGTCATCAATAAGTTGCTTTAATAAAAGAAATAAGAAGTATACCTGCCACAGGGCTGCTTACATTTATAACATCAATCCACATGGTATGCGTTTTAGAGGGTCACCCCCATCAGTAGTCTGAAGGGAGGCTTAGGGCACCCTGAAATGTGATTTTTTTTCCGTTCTGCAATAAAAATGGGGATGACCTCCTAAAACCCATACAGTGAGCAGTCAGAGCTACTTTCGTATTGCATGATCTGGGTGGGCTGGCACCCGTCTGAACCTGCTCCCGCGGAAGTGAATGTCCGGATGTGCCAGGATCATTTATATATGTGATGATAACATCACGTCTCCTTCTCAGTCTTTTCTTACACCTCCTTTTAATTAATTCTCCTTTATTTCTTTTTCTCTTTTAGCTTTTTGGAATGATTTTCACCTGCTGTCTGTACAAGAGCTTGAAGTCTGAACCATACTGAAGACACTGTAGACTTGAATTTTTTTGCCTTTTCCCTGCTGACATTATAGCCTGCTGCCTTAATATATCCCTGGTACGGAGGCCTGTTAAGGGCTAAAGCCAGAGTATCATTAGTCCTCAACATCTCATCATTCATATGCCATCAGGACAGTTTGATACAATGTTAATATAATCCTCTAACGCCATCAGCCTGTGAGTGTGTCCCACTTGCCAAACTTCATGTTAACCAAATGTTGAAACTACAGACTGTAAAACATACCACTTAGCATTTACTGTATTTTCTCTGATGACATCAGCAGCCCTTTCCAAGTCACCTTTCCACCCTCATTTTAAAGTATGGACTATTGCCAAAAACTGCATCAGCCTTATATTAAGTGCACTGTCTAATCTAACCCAAAATGACAATCTTGTGGCCTCAACCTTCTGCCTTAACAGTTACTGTTAGGTTAAGGCCCCACCATACGTTTTTGCCAAACAGTTTTTTGCATTGTGGCTAATGCAAAAAGGAAGTGAATGGTCTGCCCTGAGTCCCCCATTCAGTTATATCATTGCCCCTGACTGCTTCCTGTTTTATCACTACAGGCCTTCTCTTGTGTTTAAGAGCCTTGTGACAGATATGGAAGCTGACACTGGTGTAGGTAAGTGGTGCCTGGAGCAGGATGAAGGTGCAGACTTATACATATCAGCCTTGTATAGACCTATAGAAAGGACGTAGGCTAAATTTCATATAAGGTGTTCTGTCACCCTCATTTTTCCACGGCCGGCAGTAGACATAATGGGCAGTACTCCCATAGACCTGCATTGTGACCGTTGTTATACTGTGTGAAATAGTGACTGGACATACCAAGACGGTCACAATGTAAGGGTGTGCATGAGTGTTTATTTCATGCATTTAACTCACATCAGATGTAACTAAATGCATATTGTAACCATATTTCATCATTTATAAAAGAAAAAAATCTAATAATAACAGAATAAAGATACTAGGACAAAATCCAGCAATTATGTTGTTGCAAACCGGGCTCAAATAAGTTTTAATGATTTATGGGGGATTTAATGACCCCTGCATCAGAGCACATAAAATTCCAAACATTGAATTCTATAAAATCCTGTCTGGTCATTTGGATAGCTGGTTCGACTGTACAAACTACACAGGTGGGAACATTCCCATTTGCCAGTGGAATTTTTCTGTTTGTTAGTTTTAGAAACACTTAATATGCAGACACAAACAGTTGTTAGACCTTAACGTTCACACTGCTGGTGTATATATCAAAAATATTCATTTAATGTCAACCTGCTTTCAACAAAATATCTAAACTCTCACTTTAGTTTGCACACTGTAGTTACTGTGTGTGTGTGGGTGGATATATAGCGAGAGAGAGATATAGATTTATACATGTAGTTATATCTATCTATATAGATAGATATGTTTAAAGGGTTAATTTAATCCAAATAGCACTTGCTAAATATATGCAGCTACTTCTATAGCCCCATGCTATCAATGATGTTCACACACCACAGCCTTTTAAATATTGTTGAACTACAACTTCCAGCATTCCACACAAGGTTATGGATTTAAAAGAAGACTAAACATTTTGACTTCCCTATAGGAGTACATTGTAGATTTTGAAACTCCTACTTATTTAGGAGTTTGTTTCTGGAATATCCTGCTCAGTTTATGGCTTTGTGACATGATATGGATCACAGACCTCCAAGGACATCACAATTGTAGAATCGTTACAATATTATCCACAGAACGTTGTAACATTATTATTGTTACTCATTTATTATGGAATGAATCTCTGCTTCCTGGGTCAGGACATACTTTAGGATGGAAATGTACCAAGATACCTACAACCTAAGCGTGAAGAAGATTCATTTCCTGATCTTTTGTGTCTGCCAAGACACTGAGCATGTTATAAAGTAATATTAAGGGTTAGTTTTATTGAAACTGGGGCCCTGGGCAAATCAAAGGGGGGCCCCCAAGCCCCCCCCCAACTCCAAGGCCCCACCCCCCCAGTGCTCTGCACAGTGCTTCTGTACAGTTATGAAGCTATGTTCTTCACACGCTTCTCCTCAAGCTCTAAGAGCAGTACATAAAGAAAACAGAACTACGTAACTGTACAGAAGCGCTGTTGGCAATTGCTCAGTTTATCCTGCTAATGCCGGCCCTGGTTATATTCATTTTATTGCTTTATAGAACCACAGCATGAGGTGACTGAGAATGTCCAAGTGACCCATCCAACCTATACATTTCCTTTGTACTTTTAAAATGCTGTAATTTAAAGGGGAATTATCCAAACTGACATTTTATTTTTACACTTTATTTTTGTTTAAACATGAGGGTAGACAGAAGACTATTATATACATATTTGTATGTTTTAATATCTGTGGGAACATACTCATATGCTTTGTCATGGTTAAATGGAAATTCACCAGTAGACTATAATGAATGAATGAAGTATTGTTTACTAAACATAAGAAACATATCATATTTTTTAACTGCAATAATCTGTCATTATAAAGTACGTTTGACCCATTTCTTATCAACTTTAGTCAGATTTTGGTGTGGCCAATATGAGTAGTATGAGTCTATACACCCATACTAAGTATTAAAGTAAAAGTCAATGGATGCAGGTTTTCCTGCACTGGGGCATTCCTTCTCATCTGTTTTGCACTGTTACAGTTGATCTGTTCATGAATATAAAAGGTGCATTTAATTGAAATCATACACATGATAACATGTGTAATAAAGGTAGCTGCAAATAATATAATTATAATTACTACTTCCACTTGTAATTCATTAAACCTGTTTATCCACATTTCATAAGCTGTTAGATATATTCACCTAGCCCAGCGGTCGGCAAACCCCGGCTCTAGAGCCACACCTGGCTCTTTAGGTGCCGTGTTGTGGCTCTGAGCCGGAGGTATGGCCCCTCCCACCCGCCC
>JAKJJM010090462.1:0-10057 GCA_021901965.1 Pipa carvalhoi
TTTTTTTTTTTTGAGGACAAAAATGAGGAAAGCAAATGCCAACGGCAAAGCTATTTATTGTTATTTGTTAGAAAGTTATCTTTCAAGCATATTATGTAAGTTAGAGAAGTCTGAAATAAATATTTAGCTATTCCTGCCAATCATTTTTACTTTGCTAAAGTTTGCAATCATTTTCCCAGCCTCCATCAAACAAGTGGTTTTCCCTTAGTTTTTATGAAGTGTGCAGTAAAATCAATAAGCCAATTTTAATGGCCCATAACGATCAGTAATTAGGGTGTACATTTTGCCAAGACAGTAAACTCCAAGGGGTATTTTATCATAGAGACAATTTGTGTCAATTTTACCATTATGTAGCAAAGTCAGTTTGGCATTCGGTATTGTATTTATATAGCACTGATATATTACTCAGCGCTTTACAGAGATTCACCTGCCCCTTGAAGCTTGCAATCTAGTTTTCCCTATTCAGTCACACACACAGACAGACACCGATGTATGTTTTTGGATAGTGGAAGGAAACTGAAGTGCCAGGAGGAAACCCACGCAGGTGCGGGAAGAACATACAAACTCCAGTTGTGCATATTCACAATTTAGCGCATTGTCACTGCGGAGGAGCAAATTGTGACATAGTCGTTTCTGACAGTTCGCTACTTTAATTTGGCAAAGTAAAATCCACAAATTCACAAAAGTATGTCTAGGCAAATTGAGGACAATTCTTATCATCTGCATATGCCAGTTATTATGCCTGTTATATGTAGTTACAGTAGTGAACCCTGTAACAAGGGGAGACATAAGGATTTGTTTCACCTCCTCCACTTTGTACAGCTGGGGCTAGACTATCTTTACCTCCACCTAGGACAGAAGAAGTCTTCCCACCATCATGCTCCTGAATGGATACTTCCTTCACCAAACAATATTTCACCTTGGACAAATCTGCTACCATCTTCACAACTTAACCCACACATCTACAGGGCTGAACATGACATCATCTACTGCCTGGCCTAGCATATTCACCTACTACAACAATGACCCCTTCTATCAGCTGGCTACTGATATAAGCAAAATTATTTTTTTCACCATTGTTCCCCAATAACGGTCTTCAGAACAACAGACATTTAAAGATTCTCTGAAAGAGAAGAGATGGCTTTAGCTCATTTGTACAGGCAAAAGCCTCAGGGCTGAATTTCTAAATAAAATACGCTTGATTTACCCTATATTCAGGCAATTTACTTGCATCACTGTATAGCTACACAACACGGTCCTGTGACCCAAAGCCAATTCAAACTGCGTCCCCAACCTGACTGAAATTCAGCCATGAACTGTCTGTTTATCTTCCTATGCATGTGTATATGGCTGTTGACCCTCATGCACCTTTGCAAAGCTTAGAACTGCAGGAGAGACACCCCAAGAAATCTGGCCCCTCAGTAAACAACTTCAAATTTTATATAGAAGGCAGAATATTTCCCATATGACTATAGACATGTGTATTACTCAGCTTTGTGCTGGTACAGAATCAAAGAGTGAGCAGTCTTATTCCAAAAGAACATAATTTAGAATTCATTTAAAGAAAGGAAATCATCCCTGTGGACTGAAAATGCAAAAATCCATCTATCGCGTGACCCAGTTTGACTTTATCACTGGAAGAGTTGTGCGTTTGCAAACTGATGTCACAAGGTTGTTTGAAAAAGGACTTCCAATACAGGTTTGAGAGAGAGGCTAGATGAAATTATCTGAAAGTCAACTAAATCCCCAATATTAATGCTGCAGTAAGACTCACGGACACCCTGAAATCTCAGGAACTCCACTGAAATAGAATGGAAAAAAAAACCTGCAATAAAGGGAGGCAGTTACAGGGAACTACCATTCCTACCATTCCTCACTACTCCTGGAGCTTCAGTTGCAGTTACTGATTTTCAAGACAAGAAGGTGGATCAGTTATGAACAGTGGTGTGAGAAATAAGCACATCCACATCAGTGTTGCGAGCACAAAACCCTCTATTTCTACTAGTTAAATAAAACCCTGCTTACATTAAATAGGGACTCATGGAAATCTAGCCCTGGCTTGTGAAGATGTGTCCTATAAATTAGACAACACAAATATATGTATATAAATAAACATTCCCGGAAGAAGACAGCTGCTTTAAGGGGAAAAGGGAACTATTTAAAGATATGATAAATAAGGCAATAACCACACACACACAAGCAACAGCTATGTTTAGATATGTTTTATGTGGCATAAGGAGCCTAGGTGGGCAAATAATTATGAAAACAACATAGGGGGTGTTTATGGAAGAATGATAAAAGTAAAATATGGGCAGTGCGGTGGCTCAGTGGTTAACACTGCTGCCCTGCAGCGCTGAGGCTCTGGGGTTCAATTCCACTCTGGACTTCATCAGCATGGAGTTTGTATGTTCTCTCCGCACCTGCATGGGCTTCCTCCCACTATTCAAAAACATATATCTGTGTGTGTGTGTGACTGAAACTAGATTGTAAGCTCCATGGGGCAGGGACTGAAGTGAATGATGAATCTCTGTAAAGTGCAGCATAATATAGCAGCGCTATATAAATACAATACCAAATACAAAAAAAATATCACCATAATACCATTTTTGTTGCTTCTGTCTGGTTTTTGTTTTTAATTCCATTCCAGTTTATGCCTTCAGATAATTTAATTAAGGACAGCAGCAGAATTCTAAAATAAAGCACTAGGGAAACAACTTAAATGGGTAAGGCAGCAAAGCAGACAATAGCTGTATTCTACTGATAACAACCATTGATTAATACTCCTGGACCAGATGCCACTTTGCCTAGCAGGTATTCAATGCATCCTTTACTACATGCCAGGTTATTTTCCACTGAAAGTCTCTTTCCGTATCAGCATCTGTGATCCCTTTAAAAACACATAGGATAACTGAACAGCAGTAACAGCAATTTATTTTAATTAACCATTAAAGATTTATAATTCAAAACCACCAGTGGCCAGTGCTTCCTTTTACAGCCATATTCCCTGCCTCCCATCTAACTAAGGGGCTTATTTATGAAAGGCCCAATCGTCATATAGAGGTGTGAAGTCACATTTATTTGCCACTTTCCCATTTTTGTGTATTTAGCAAACTCTGCGATGTTATGAATTTGAGACCATTTGGACAGATCGCAGACTTACAGAGCACTTCACACTACTTTATGTGCATGTTCAATTATCCTATTCATCAAGCACCAGAGTCTGTTGCAGTAGCGAATTCAACAAGGCATATTGTGTAGCATTCGCCAGTTTTAATTCGCCAGATTGAAGTGGCGAATTAGGGGGCTGATGGCAGGACTCATACTGTCCGATTGACTATGCCACACTACGCAAGAGACAGCTATTGACGCAGTTACGACTTCTCAATGGGAATCCTCTGTTTAGTAAATAACTGGAGTTTAGCAACCTGAAGTGATGAGAATTCACTTCGACAGGACTTGTTGCAGCCCTTTACTGTACATACATAAGTGGACACTCAGTATCTGCTTATACAAGACTTAGCCCTAACCAGTACAGAATATCTGACACTAAAATAGGGAGGATGAACACAGAACATATCACGCACATCATTTTCCTTGCTAAGCAGCGTAAGCCTGAAATTCATACCATGTTGTTTCTCATTGCAGAATGCTTCACTCCCTGTTCATTTCAGAATGGTTTCTTGATTTCTCATTGTTCAATTCTAAAGAGCACACACTCTATTTCACCCCCTTCCACATACAAATAATATATACTCGGTGCAGGAGTGCAGTCTCAGCCACTTGAGTCACAATTCAGGAAGCACCACCTCTCTGCAATGTCATATAGATGAATCACTGTGGTGTGAAACCCTACTGGAGGGTACTGCCAGTCAGAGAAGTGGAAGCAGAATACCTGTACGAAAATGATATATCCAGCACCCACAAATGGCATTTAGGATTATATAGTTCACTGAAGCAGACATTTCCAATTCCCACTAATGCTAAATATACACATAAATAAATAATACAGATCATACTGCATTTACCAAATATGGGAATAATCTGGTTTTGGAAAGTTTATTGAAGGCAACATCAGGATTTAGTCTTTTTTGTATGATGTTGCACTCGGTGACAGTATCTAAAAATAAGATGTTCAGTATGAAGCAGTGGGTGAAGGGTGTTGGCAACTATTTATAGATTTATATGATACAGCTGGGATGTTACCATAGTACATGCTGTTCTTATAAAAGGTTTGACCACAGTAAATAAAAAGTACAGTTTACTCACCTGCTCATTACAACATAAAAGATCTTTATTCTATGTAAAGGAAAAATTATCACCCATACAAATAAATTGATACTGTAAATAAATATTCTACACTCGTAAATAACCCTTTCTACAGCTCTGAGCTCTTCATATAGTCAAGTGATAGTGGCAATAGTCATGTTAGTAGACCATCAACTTTAACTTATACTACGGTGGATAATAATATGGACAGATACAGAGGTGGACCAATGAGGGCCAATGTGGTCAGTCACGCAATGCATCCGTCCTTCCCATTATCTGATAATCACAAATTGTTAAACACTTAATGGACACTTGTAAGATTTAAGATGGACTTTTATATAGAGGATAATGTACCCTTTTTCCGTAATAAATAATGATATTAAAAAGACACTAAGGAGTTACATTATTATTTAGACAGGGACAGAATCTCCAAGGTGACTTCTAATCTGAAGTGACTTTTATTTCATTTATTTACTAATATGTTCTTTTTTTTAACTTATAATTACTGAATGTGCTGCAGTGTTAATTAATGCCTACATTTCCCATGATGCAATGTAAGGTAGTCACAAAATAGAACCAGTTGTTCAATGAAGCCTAAGTTAACTGTTCCTTTTGTTATTTTATCACGTATAATCTCTTGCTGCCTTGAAATCCCATGATCCCTGTCATGTATTTACTCACTTGAAAAGGTACAGTGGTAATAGGAGTGATGCAGAGGCTGTTAGGAGAACTGACTTGGAGAAGATGATGCAGCAAGTAGTACTTTAAGTAGTAAAGTGAGGTGATGGTTGCTTTAAGTTATACATAGATCATTCTGATGTCAGAACTAGCCATTTCTAAGGTTATAAATTTACAGGAAATTCAATGCACCTCCTGTCTGTACTGTGTATTATACCACTACTAAACATCAAGTCCAATTCTTCATAGAACTTGAAAGCAGGATATATTTCTTCATTTTCATGCAGTTAGACAATCCATATACCCCAAATTATTTGTTCTCCCTGGTCTATAGATACCAGGTGTGATACTCATAGACATCTTTATTGTAATTCATTAATAGGGCAATCCTGAGACCTAGTACCCCACAGCAATCAATCAGAGCTTGCATTTAATTTTTCTAGCTCTTGTATATTGGTGAATGCTAACTGGTAGATCTTAAACAAACTTGCTCAATGCAAACAAATAAGATATAGACAGTTTTAAAAAGAAAGAAGATTGAGGGTTAATAAATTCAGCATATTGTGAACGTACAAAGTTTGCTTTTCTCTGTTCTAAGCCAAGAAAGACTTGGCCATTGCATGTCAAAAGGCACAGACTGGTTGGTTAAAGTCAAACCAATGAATCCGATACCTGAATGTTCTCCTGGAGATGATCTAGGTCTTAGATGTCCTGTTCTGCCTTGCCATTCACAGCAATGGGTTTGGGTGGCTGGGATAGAAAGCCAGGCTCGGAGTCTAACTTTACAGATATTTATAAGAAAACAAAGGAAATAATGTCTAAGTACAAATTGGGCACATTTTCTATTTCAAATCTTGTTGGCCAAGTTGTTGCCTGGCAGGCTTAAATATGATTAGCCCCAGTCTTCATTTATTCTAATATTTGTCTATTTATGCTTAATACAGGTGACTAGTGCCCCTGGAACAGGACTGACCAAAGTGACTTTCCGCAGTTGTTTAGCCTACTAAACTTTGCATAACTCCTTCCTATGTGACCATACATAACATAAAAGTATGGTGATCTTTCAGGGCTGCTTTGATAAATTATTTGAACCACAACAAAGGCTACCTACAAAAGAACAGATGCTCGAGCTGTTCCCTTAAACTTTATTTAAGAATTGTTCTCCCTTCTGTATTCTGAACAGCAGCTGAGGTGTCAGCGTTTAATTCTTTCACCATTTGCATAGAGTTATTTATAGGGGAAAGAAACCACTTCTATAATACAATTAATCCAGAGAAGGCAGACAGAGAAACTGATAATTCATATACACTGCATTTTTCACATTCTGTGTACTGCAGGATTTTGGAAGGAATAGAGATCAGGTCCCCTGATGTGAGACACCTGGGAGCCCAGGATAAAAATTGGACCATATAAGCATGTTGATGTTAATGGGGCAGAAAAGAAGTAACTGCTTTCAATTTACAACTCAATGAAAAGCTATCTGCATTATCCTTGGTTCTTTCCTCCAGTGAAAACTATGAGGATAGTAGTGTGTTTTATGTGGATGAAGAAGAATCTGCCACAATAACCCTTCGGGCACACTATGTGATCTTTTTTCAACAGTACAGTTTGTTTATCAGCAGGTCATATCCTTATGACTGGCTTAGACCCAAGATGCCATCAACTGGTTTTAGATGCCACTGCAGCTCCACCCAGCCTCCCACTGTAAATGTCAATAGAGAGTAGTGTGAAGGGAAGTCTGTTATCAATGCTGGCGCTGGATCAATTTTGCACCCTTCAAACAGCTCCTGTGCACATGGTTATGCATAACAAAGTGCCATTAGCAACACCTCCTCCATTCAGCGAGGCAGAGGATACCCCAGAAGAAGGCACTTCAGCCAGGGACCTGATGCCTACAGCATCTCCTGTGCCAACAACAGCCAACAGTGTTCCTGCAAGCAGGCAAGCCTTTTCCCAAGGGCTGTAGTCACCCTCTGTCAATCACATTTCATTGCGCCTTTCACAAGGACTTCTACCAAAGTTTCTTGCATACCGTCATGCAAGATTTTCTTGGTGGCATTAAGAATTTTTAAAATTATTGGAGGAGAGGTCATTCACAGCCCATCCTAGGGTGGTGTGGAGCAGGGGTAGGTTGCCATAGCATTGCTTTATATCTCTGCGAGTGCAGGTAACAATCCCCTTTAAACACAGTTTTGGCATCTGCACAGAAAGAATGATTACAGAAGCCAAAAAAGTGGAGAGTGGAAAGGGGATAATGAAAAATGGTTAACATATTTTTTACTTTGAATAGCCCTTAGGGGGATAAAAAAAAATCCTTTAGAAGGTTTCATTTTGATTTGGCTGGAAAGTTCAACAAGTGTAAAAATGATGCAGTCAAGATGGAAAGCAGTTGCCATGTTAAGGGAAGGTATTTCAGCAGGGTTCAGTATTCCCCTCACTTCCTAGATGGTTTCCCAAAATGAGCTTATCAATATGAGCAAGTGGAGCTTCTCAAATTAAAAAAAAAGGAAGAAGAAGAAGTGGTCGAACTGGAGAGGATAGAAAGTTCATTTTTTAATCTACTCTTCAACAATTTGAGGATTTCTTCCTTTGGTGTGATTCAAAATAATAAGTGACAAAAAATTTATTTGGTTCATCATATGTCTTACCCTTCTGTTGAATCAATGATGATGTTGATTGAGATATGTGCCATGTGAAGTACAAGTCATTGAATAAGGTGATAAAAATATTGCATGCGGCAGGACAAGAGGCGCTATTGAGCCAGACTGTTATTGAATCGGCTTACTGGATTACTATATAGATAGTGACTTCCAATGGATTGTGCAATATCTTAATAATAATAATAATAATTTTATTCATTTAAACCTTCAGCACTTTTCTCAAATGGACAGTAAAGAAGTCAGACTTGTCATCCGTCATCCACTACTTGGATGATTTTTTGGGGGTGGGGGTGGAGGGGGACAAAAAAGGAACCATACAGTACCTACTGTATATTTGGTAAAACAAGAGTGCACATTTAAGCTTTTGGTATACTATGGTATACTATTATCTCCAAAAAAAGACAGGGTGTCTTCTGCAGTCATTAAGTTTCTGGGCAAAGGCTTGGATTTGAAGGTGATGGAGTGCAGACTGGCATCCAACAAACATGGTGTTATGGGGGATGAGTAGCATGATTTCGGATGACGTTAACGAGTCACTATTTTTGACCCATTTAGTGCGTTTATCCTTTTGGTTGAAATTCCATGGATTGGTAGACTTGAGAGAAGAGGATGTAAGGAAATATATCTCTATGATGCTTCTGCAAGAATAATTTTTTTCAAACAGGCACAGGCTAGGAGGATTGTTTGTTAAGAATATTCATTTGGAAAGGGACAAGATAAACTATATTATTCAGAGATTTAAAACAGTTCGGCTGGGGCCTTTATTCAACATTAGTAGCGTGAGAGGATCAAACGTTTTATAGTATAGTGGCCTATAGTGGGAGCTCTCTTTCCCATTTTCAATTTTAAACCATTTTAACAGAATGATTAAAGAAGAAAGAGATAAAATCTGTTGCATTTCGGCTGCAACAATATCAGTCAGTTACCCATGTATACACTGCTAAACATACCCCCCACCCCACTGGGTGGTGAGGCAAGGAGAAAGGCCTCATGAACCCCCTTCAATGGTATATGCCCTCACTGTTCCTGCATTTTTACAACCCCCAATTTCCAACCCCCTACAAATCTTGGAACAATAATACAAAATGTCAGCATAATCCCTGCACATACTACTGCTTGTTTTTGTAGGAAACAAACTGCAATTTTTCAGAGACTAAGTCACGTGCCTTGCCATTGCGCATTTATTTGGCGAAGAAAATGTTCTTAAACATCTTCTACAGCTACTTGGTGTGACCCATCTTGACATCAGCAGCCACAGAGCTTCTATTACCTCCCCAAAGTCAGCCTCTGCCTATTAGATTTCGCAAACTGTATATTTAATCAACTGCAGTTGCACTTAACATTCTAACCAGCACAGTAATACAACTGTAGATTGGAAGTGTTACAGTAACACATTATTAAAGATGATTTCTAGCATGTATGCAATATTTATAAACTGGTCACAGTCACAAACATGGATAACACAGCATAAACGTAGTGTACGTATATTAATTTAGAGAGTTTAGATAATGAGGTCACCTGGGTAAAGGAGGTAAATTAAGAGTAGGGGATTGTTACAGAAAACATTCTAAACCTAAACCCTCAAGGTGCAAGTCACACAGCTACAAAATCAACTTGCTAACAGAATATGAATGTTGGTGTCCCTCCATTGAAAGCAAAAGCCTTGATCCTATATTTATATTATATATATATCCACACATATATAGATAACCATAATTGATGCACAACAGTTAACGATTTATATGTCCTTCAAGACATTAAGAATCCCTCAGGACTGTAACACTGGTAATCTCTGTATCTTATTCCCTAACAAAGCACACTCACTGCCCCCCTCCTTTTATAAAAATTCCAGGATGGCACTGAAAATTATTGTTATTGATTTTCTCCAGATCCAAGCAGGAAGAAGGGGATGACAGAGCTGCTTTTCTAAGTGCATGAGTCATTTATACAAAGGAACACTGAAATGGGTGTATTCTCAGCAATGCAAGTCGCTTTGTTTCCAACTTGTATTTATATATCTGCATTAAGGTAAAATCACATGAACTGTTATCAACAGGAGTTTTTGACGTAAAATTTATCATGGCTTAATCACATGTTGAATTTACAGATTGCATTTAAATGTAAGCAACTTATCTGCTTTAATAAGAAGGTGATTTTGATAATAAAACAATTTAAATGGATATAAATACATCTACTTTCGAAAACATGTTACCAGGGAGCTAGAACAGAGCACGGTGCTTCTGAGCTAGAATGTCAAAATCTAAAGAAAGGGAAGTATAAGTCTGAAATGTAAAAGTTTCAACTTGACAAGGATCTCCCAAGTTTGGGATCATTGATTTAGAACTTGTAAGGGAGCCCCTGAGCCTGGGATCCATCCTAGATTTAGAACTTGTCAGGGAGCCCCTGAGCCTGGGATCCATCCTAGATTTAGAACTTGTCAGGGAGCCCCTGAG
>JAKJJM010090466.1:0-17196 GCA_021901965.1 Pipa carvalhoi
TTGTAGTTGATTGGCAGGTTGGACACAAGATGGCAGCTCCCACAGCTTCAAACTGGGACAAGTTTACAGTGAGTATAACTTAACTATCCTAATGATTTTTGCCCTCCAAACTGTTTCATTTATGTTATATAATCACTGACTATGTAAAAATGTGAAAATCAGGAGGTGATAGGTCCACTTTAATAAGAGCGGCAACTGGTAAAAACAAATAATAATAAAATCATTGTACTGTGATAAAGCAGTTTTGTACCACAGCAAATATAGAATTGATAAATGTTAAATAACTGTTAAAAGACAATACCAGTGTTTCAGCAACTGTATTTTATAATTATGCCTTGATGAGTTTTGTTCCTTTTTTTTTGTTAATGTATGTAGCTACAGTATAACAATGCCTTTGATTTAGGCTTGCTTAGCCATATTTGCTAAGCACAGATTACACAAAAAGTTCTGAAAATCTTTCTCTTTACATTTGTGTGATGGACTTAACATCCTGAATTTTCCTACGTCAGCAATTAGCAGGAGAAGATATTTATCTATCCCTAAAAGCTCTGATGTGGCACATTTTAAATCTATGATAACAGGAAATCATGTGTTTAAAACTTCAGGATTATCTTTGGATGCATCTCTCTACTGGATGTCATCAATATCAGTGATGTTACAAGAGGATTAATAAACAAATTATACAGACCATAATAGAACAGTAGAACCGGCCTTGTTTTCTTGCAGTGACAGTTTATATTCACTGTATTTAAATGTTAAACAAAAGTATTCACATGTTCCTAAACTAGCATATTTACTCAGCTTAAACTCCTTGTGCTGAATGTGCTGAAAAACAAATGCATCAAAGAACACTGTCAAATGCAAAGCATCGGTTGACAGTTGTGTATAGCTTTAAATTAATAATAAAAAAGAATTATGGTATTCGCATTTATATGTGTTTCCATGATTTCAGAGACATGGAATAAAGTACTCCTTTTTATCAGCTGTGTATGTATGTATGTATAATTTTATTTATAAAGCGCCACAGGTTTACGCAGCGCTGTACAATCCAACAATACAATTATAATACAGACATGGGAAATGTGCATTACACAATACAAGCATAAAGACACTTTAAGTGCTGGGTTATGATTGTGTGTATGAGCCCTTTCTATATATACTATATCCAACAGATACAATGACATTCCCTTTTATACTAGTCCCCACAGCACAGTTTCCCTTATGAGAACACAGTCCCAAGGGAAAGATATCCTTGATTCTATGGGTGAAATTTACTAAAGCTGAAAGTGAGTTTTTGACTTTTTCGGACGCAAAAACGGGCGAAAAGGTCAAAAATTATGTTTTCGACCGTTTCACCCCCATTTTTTGCCTGTTTTTGGCCATTTTTCAGCCTTTTTTGCCCGAAAAACAGGTGAAAAGGGGGGCAAAAATTAAATTTTCGCCTGTTTTCACAGCGAAAAATGGGCAAAAAAGTTAAAAAAAATTGTTTTCAACTTTAGTAAATTTCACCCTATGTATTTACATAAAGAGTGTGTGCAGTTCATTTACAACTGAAAAAAACCCTACATATGGTTTACTGATCATGTACTCTAATGTAAAGGAATGTTTTTTTCTTTTATTTGTAACACAGGCATGCACATGGTGGGCACGTTTTGCAATGAGCAGGCGTAGCGCATCATATAAAGGTGCCCTGCCATGATGTCACTATGTGAGGCTGTCTTCACCTATGATTGGTAGTGATTTTGCAGAAACTGAATGACATTGGTTAGTCCAGTCTGTTTGCTCAGATCTGAATGAAGTTTGCATCGAGTCTGTCCATTCAGCTGCTCCTCTGAATCAATACAGTAAGTTTTAAACTGAAATGAATAAATTACAGCCATGCATTAAATATGTTTTCTAAGTTGCATGTAATATTTATAAATCATTTTAGTTACCCAGCATTATGCATGCTATTTCAGAGAGAACAGCTCCTTTAAAAACATAATGCTAATTCGTTTTATGTTAGAACTTTATTCTATGCGAGTCCTATTGCCTACACAAAATAAAAGTATGGGGGGAAAAACAAAGGAAGAAAGGATCTGACAGTTATAGGCCAATGCCTCAGGATAAATAAATTGAAGTACACGGTAAGTATGAGCAAATTAGTGAATGTTAAGCACAATGCATGGACCTTCAGGGAGAAAATCAGCTTGGAATAATAATGTTTGACATAAAATATTAAATATTAGTTTTCTATAGGTTTTCATTATGTCACAGGAAAAACATTTTAACATATTCATTCAGAACAAATAGATTCACATATGCAGAATACACACATGGGACTGTATTTCGAGTGCATGACGTGCTAAGCATTCTGCACCCGTGAAGTTGCCTCGGGCACCCTGCACACTAACATAAGCTACTACTGGCACCCCCCAGAAGCTACCGCAGGCACCCCTCCCCCCCCCCGAAGCTACCCAAAATACCAACCCAATAGCTACCACAAATACCCCATGCACCCCCCAGGAAGCTACTGCAGATACCCTGCACCCAACCCCCCACAAAGACGCTGTTCACCTGACGGCATCCTATGCTGTTAGATAAGTGGCAGCTGTCCCTACAACGCAGTGACACCACCCTGCTGCCACCCTAAGCACCAGGCCACAGAAGCCTAGGAATGAATACGGACATGAACACACACACTGTAACTGCACTCGCTGTCAGGGTCCAATCCAATATCTCAAACTCCAAAGAACCACAAAGTGCTCACATTCTCAGCTGATGCATGATTACTGATTTGGTTGCATATTCCACCTTTTGTCATGATCGTGTAATAAATGTAGTTTTATTTCTAACATGTGCTGTTCGCATTGTGAGGGATGGAATAGGGGAAATTTATAAAGCTCTCTGTTGATTTTTATAGGATTAAAAACAACTTTCCAATGTATAAAAAAAAAGCCTCACAAACTGACATGGCAATAAAAGCTTTTTTAAATATAAATATCCCCAATGTATAAACATTATGTGACTTATTCATGAAAATTGCGTAGAGGTCTTTGCGTATTAGATTTCTGGATCTCATGCACGAGTACTCTGGCTATCATCAAGCATCGAAGTCTGTCAAAGTAGAAAATTCGTCAAGGGGTAATATGTTGAATTCATCAAAATAGAGGTGGTGTAAAGCACTCCCACCACTGAACCCTGGAGCAGGGGAAATGTTTCTAGAAGTGATTAATGACATACCGTAATCTGGCAACATGACTGGAGATTGTAGGTTTGGTGGAAGTCAGGAGAACACCACCTGAAAATATAGTGCAAATGGAATTTTCTGGCAGAGGTGGGATAATGGTCTGCGATGTCTTTTAGAGTTGTGAGCAGGCTTCTTGTTTCCAGTAAGAATGAATGCAAAAAGGATACTGACAGGTAATTGGGCTCTACTATATCTAATGGTACTATACTGTAAATAGAAGTAAACTGCCCATCACTGCATACAATCATTTATAGCATAGCGCTAAAGGCACTAGGAGCAGGGTGGGGCTCAGTATCACGTTAGTTCTACAGCATAAAAACACTTTAGACAAATGTATGCTTCCAACTTTGTGGCAACAGTGTGGGAAAGGCTCTTTAACACATACAGTTGTCCAGATAGTGTAATCAATCAAACTTGTAGACGCAGAAAATAAAACTGTTTGATGACAAAGATTCCTGAGCCTGGGTGGTAAAAGTGATTATAAAATATATTCATTTTTAAATGTAGCGCCTGAGGGATAGAATCCAATCGAAATGTTTCGCTTAAATTTTTTCAGTTGAAATCTACTAAAGTCAAAAACTATTTTTTCACTGCAAAAACAGGCGAAAAGGTCAAAAATTACATTTTGACCCTTTTGCTCCCATTTTTCACCCGTTTTTCACCAGATCTTCCATCGGAAAATGTTCAAAAATGGGTGAAAAGGTCGAAAATTAAGTTTTTGACCTTTTCACCCCCATTTTTCTCCTGTTTTTTTTGCCTGATTTTTGGGCAAAAAATGACTAAAAATCGGAAGACAAATGGGGCGAAAAGGTCAAAACTTAATTTTCTACCTTTTTGCCCATTTTTGCAGTGAAAAACAGGCAAAAAGATAAAAAAAAATAATTTTTGACTTTAGTAAATTTCAATTGAAAAAATTTGATCAGTAAAAATCTACGGGGAGTAAACTCGAAAAGGTGAAATCGGCCTTTTTGAGTCTAGTAAATTTCGCCCTAAAAGTCATTTCAGTTTAACAACGTGTGGGCAGACTTGAGAGAAAAACGCCGAGATAGCAGTGAGTTTTCACATGGAGAAAATTGAACAAAATATTCATTTGTGCCATGAGAATTTTTCACATGGAGAAAATTTACCAACATATTAATGTTTGTCAGGTGCCTTTAGAAGAGAATTTTTGCTATGAAGAAATTTGTTTGCATGGAAAATTTGTCATTTTCCTTTTTCCACTATCAAAAATGATGTATTGAAAATTGACTGAAGAACATTAAATTCATTGGTGTTTTTTTGCCTGGCGCTTATTTTTAAATAACGCAGTGGAAAATTCATTAGTGTGACCCCAGCCTTAGTTCTGCTACTTAAAAGGCGAGAGTGGCAAAGCTTAATTAAACAATTTGTGCCATTGGGGGGGGGGGCTACAAACAATACTAACAAATCCTGTGAAAAGGTCCTAAAACAGGTGTTTATGCTCACAAATCTCTCAGACTTACATATTATTACAAAAACCTACTGTATAAAACTTTCTGCAGTTTAACACATTATAAAAGATATTTTACAAATCAAGAATTTCTGTTTTTGTTTGCATTTTTTGGAATTTTCTTCAAATAACAAGGCATTCAGGTATTACTGATATCTCTGCAGAATGAGAACAAACAGTTTTGTTTTACCAAGTCTACTATATAAGATCATTTAAAGATTCAGAACCGTTTAAGAACATAAATTTATGTTTACTTTTGCTTTAAGTTATTCTTAGTTTCCTTTTGGTCCTGCTGCTATATCTCTTGGCCTTTTTAATGACTTTAAAAAATACTTTGGGGTGATATGACAGCAACTATGATGTAAATTAAATGTAAGGACCACAGACCAGGATAAATTGTCACAGGTTGCCTAGGCTTCAGGCTTTAATGGAGAAAGCCTTAGGCTATACCACATGCTTACTCTGCCAGTGATTAGAGCTTGGACAATCTGGGAGAAGCCTAAAGCATTCTGATCTTCTGTCCCAAACATGGACTGCAACCATATCGTTCCATTTGTAACTTATGTAAAGGACAAAAATGTAACATTACATATATTAGCATTTAAGGATTCCTACAGAAGCAAACATACATTAGTATAGGTGTTTTATTTACTATAGGCATTATCATTTAGGCCAGGGCCACACTGGCTGCTTTTCAGCTGAGTTGGAACAATAGTATCCATTGTTTCTTGTGGGATAAACCACACAGGCTATTGTGTTTTGCACTATAGACAAGTGATTAGCCTAATTAAAAACACTTCTGCTACAAAACAGCTAGTAGAGTTCTGGCCTTACCACTTAATTTATAAATATACTGCACAAATAGCTGCTAGGTATATTCTCTTAAACCAGACATGATAATTTTGTTTTGACAGTGTCTCTAACTTTCTCAAAAAAATATTGAGGAATGCACAGTACTACAAATATTGTTCTCAGTATGAACATGTTATATACATGCATTAAGACAAGTAGTAGTAATAATTCACATGAAAAATCTGATACTTTATACATTATATATGTTTGATATTTTCATGGAGAACACTGCATGCTCCATCACTTTTTAATACCAGATTAGCTGAAATAAGCAGTAGAAGTTACTTAATAAATGTACACGTGACTACACCAAAATGATTTGTTTTGGAAAAGCGACATTTTTATTTTTTTAAATACCATTTGCAGTAATGTTGGAAATACAAAGCGATGAGTAGCAAAGTACATGTATACAGTGAATAACAATATAGACTGATATTTTACAGTCAAATCTATTTTTGACACAAAAATGACATTAATTATTATTTCCCTGAGGATAATGACAATAGTAATAAAAACAGTATAGGAACTTGATTTTGTTACTGCTTCTGCTAGTGTCCCATTTAAAATAAGAGTCAAATCTCCAACAGTTATTTGTACATACAATTGTCACTGTTAAATAAAATGATTTTTGAAATATATTTCTAATTGGTTATTCAGAGTTCTCAAGCCTTTCGCTCAATTCAGTTGCTTAAGATTCCAAACTGAACTACTGAAAAATATATAAAAATGAATTTAACAGTGAAAAATGGACAGACAAATAATTGTTGTAGACTAAGTTATTCCTTTAATTCAATTAAACCTAATTAAACAAATAACAGAAGAAGGAATCAAGAAATAGAAATGTAACATGGCAAAATGGCCTTGATTAAAAAAACCGAGATAACTGATCGGTCTCCAAAATAGAATGACCATGTAAATCCAATTGAAACCTGTGATACAGGATTGATTTCAGCTGTTACATTTGCATCAATAAAGGTAGAGGAAGAGACAGAGACAAGTTAAACCATCACATCTAAATTAATGGTTTAAGACTACCAAGGATCCAAAGACATTACAGAGTTCTTTCTCTTTCAGAAAGCAAAATGATCATTGCAGTGGGATAAAGAACAAAATCAGTGGGTATTGATGGACTGGAAAACAATAGTCTGATGAATCTCAGTTCCTGTATCTCAAAAACTCAGATTTTATCTTCTGATTTTTATTTTTCTTTATTTATTATAAACATTTAGAGGGCAATGTCCTACCACTTTGAGCTGATGCACTTATGCACTCCCATATGAAAGCCACCCTCCTTTTTAGATTGTAAGTTCTATAGGGCAGGTACCTTATCCTTTTTGGATGTAAATGCTCACACTTGAACTTGTTGTACCAACCCTCTTATCTGAGTTATAAATCCATTGTTATAATGTTCCGTGCAGCCTTACTTAGTATTGTTATGCAAATATAAATATACATAGAGTAGCTATCACCCCCTTATATAAAAAAAAAAAATCAATTCCACACAGTCAGTTTATAAGAGTTAGATGCAATACAAGAGGAACATGCCTATAGGTAGCTCTGTCAGAAGAGTGGCTCCTAGTCAAAATTGGGAAGTATTTTTAATAGTCAAATGTTGCTTCTGATATTTGCTATTTCACTTTGCATGAAATTATAAGTCACACAGAACTTCAGTTCACTGTATAATTTAAGTCTGTGTTTATTTTTACAAAGGGGTGTGGTCAGATAGTGGGTGTGGCCTAAGGTACCAAACATTCTGTTCCTATAAGCTCCTGAGATGTAAATTCAACCCTGATTAGATGTACGGTGCAAGGTGAGTGCTTCTGTAAAAATAGCTTACATGAGGTATAAGTTAAATGGGAGAATCAAGTGTATCCCAGAACTCTCTTAGAAAAAAATACATTGTAATGTCTACTGAACTACATAGCATAAAGAGGGGTTCACGAGTGACATTTGTCATAGTTTCATGACATAAGCTTTAAGCTTTTAAAGACATGAGCTTTAGTAGACATGGGCATTTACTTCAATGAGCATATCCAATGATTGATGAATTTCTTGAATATCCCATTACAGCATATTGGAGGACACCCACATTGAAGGACAGGTTAGTTAAAGATTCTCTCACAGTTCCAAGTGGTGAAGTTAATCACGCTTTCTTGATGATTCCCATCTAAGTTTTTTTTTTTTGCTGAAGATCATGTGTACAGTGTAAAATTGTACAGCAAGGCTCTAGTTTTACTAAAAAGATAGGTTGATGAAATATAGGTTTAAGTGGTTACTTTAATTGTAACATTGATTACTGCACCTATGCTTTGGTTTGTTCATGTGATCTGATTTATAGTGGTGGAATAACTCAGATTTAAAAGGTATAAATGATATATAAAAGATGAAGGATCACATTTTACAACACTACTCTTCAATTAAGAAAGAGCTTTCTACTTTCTGGTCCCATAACATTTTTAGAGAAACAACATCTAGAAAGTGATCTAGAGGTGTTTAATATGTGATCAATGGATTAAAGACCCTCTGTCATTATGATCCTAATAAGGATTATGATTTATACTTCTAAATATATGTAAGTACATGTAAGGATGAATGTTATGAAAACTGTCTCTTACTTTACTCATCCTTTAAACTCTTTTACTTATAGTGTAGGTGCTGCCATAACATGTTACCACCTGTATTTAACTGGCGGACATACAAGACTGTATTCTGCTTGATAAAGGGAGTGGGGCTTCCTGAAAAGTCACCGTTACACCATTTTTAGATTTACATATAAAAAAAAATCACAAAACACCATTTTCTTAACTGCCCACTGACACAAGAAGATAGGAAAAGTGAAATGCCTGGCACTCATTTCTCTTAGAAGAAAGAAACACATGCTTATTTCTATAATTTAGCAAACTAGAATTATTGCCACAATCCCAGTTTTTAGTAATACCTTAGTTTTAGAAAAAGTAAATAGTTGCTACATCCAGATAACCAGTTACATCACAAAATGGTATTGATTCCTTTAGAAGTGTCATTAATCTAGAGTAGTTTATTATATCTTTTCAACTGTCTCAATCAGAACTATGGGCACTGGCTACATGTAATACACTACACTATTACACTATATGTAATACAATGGATAAATTAGTTTGCACGGATATATAATACCATGGATTTAGAACAAGTCTATATTACCCAAATCCCTTCCTTTTAAAGAGAGGCTGACATCTCATACTTCAGAGCTTGGCACTTCTAAACTTACACTAACAATAAGGCACTAATTGTGCAGGGTCACATGATGTTTCAGGCTGTCTTTAAGTAACCAACTTGAGACACACAATCGGCAATACAATGGTTTTAAAAGTATAATCAAAATAGAGTTATTTACTTTGTAACAGAAAATAATAAAAATATTGTGTCAAGTGATATAGTCTGCAATGTACATTAAAAAAAAAACTATTTTGAATATGTTATAGCTATTTCACTTTTGTCTTTGAAATGCTAATGTAAGCAATTTTCGGAGGTTTTGAAGATAAAAGCCTGCAGTGTTTTGCCATTATTACTAAGGAAAAAACATCACAAATAAAATTCATGACAACATTTGCCTCCACTTGGGATCTGGGATTTGAATGATGTGAGTAGATTTTCTATTATAAGGATATCTTGAATCTCAGTGATAAAGTGATATAGGACTTCTGTGTTTTTTACATAGGAGACAGTAATAGCTTCTTCAAAATTTCATTTTTTGTCTACATTAATCTACCTGACTAAATAATCCACAGAATGTATTCCCATTTTAATGACATTATGCCTCATACATTGTAATAATACTGACCTTCTCACAATCTGGTTATATGGTCATTACAACAGACAATTTCCAGCAACACAAAGAAAGCTATTAGTTGTGATGCTGAAACTTGCATATCCAACATACCTGCTATGCAGTACTGAATTTTTAGAAAAGTCGCACCCCCCCCCCAAGGGAAAACAAACGAACACGTATTTGATTTACCGCTAGTACTGTATTGTACTGTATACGTTTAACAACGAGGATTGCTGTCCACCGTTATCACTGTGTGGTTTGGATCCTGGTGGATTACAGCTTATACTTTTAGTCAGATTTCTCTAAAACAATAGTGCACGACTGGAAAAATCAGTGCTTTCTAGGTTTATCAGTAAATATACATACCAATGCTTCCCTCAGTAAAAAGCTCAATTTTGCAACTGAAAACGAGCTTAGTTAGCAAAATCATTTTTAAAATATTTATTGTCTATGTTTCTAGGTATTAAAATATCAAATGAAAAAAAAAATGATATGATGTATGTGCAACACAGATATTATCATATATTTGACCACTATTGCAGCCTTTCTTGGCAAGATCATACATTAGCTGCGTACGTGTGCAAATGTTTCCTGTAGTAAATAATCATTTAAACATTAACAAAATATTTCTTAGTGTTAAACCTTCTGTGAATTGTGCTTTTAGATTATTTCTACATTCTGGTGCCAAGACATTCTTAGCACGCTAAATTATTCATCCCCAATGTTTGCACCACTCCCAAAACACCAGCAAAGGCCAATATGTTTTCAGTTACTCAGTGTTCTATCTTCTTCGGTGACTAAAGAGACTGCAAAGTACCCCATTGCTTACGCCTGACATCTCCACACCATTAGCACTGAAGACCTTCCTTTTCTTGCCTTTGAATAAATCCTTGGAGAGCCTTAGGACTGTTTCATGCTTGAAAGCAACTGTTAAGAATTTGACAACAGCCAAACGGTTCCTATTTAATCCTTCTCCCAAGGTAAAAAGAATTATAGGTAAACATATGCCTTGATTATGTGGCTTGCTGCTTTTCAATACCCAGTCCCACACACAATTGCAAGACTGGGATTAAATGCATGTTTCAGAGCTTTTTCTTTACAGAATAGCAGACTCTTAATAAGAGTGACAGAGTTTGATAGCAAGAAACTGTGCTTTAGAAATCTAGTAAGGCACTTTTTATTAAGGTGACTTTGATTTAAATTACAGAAGCATTAATTTGCACATCAGGATTCAATAAACGACATAATGAAACTTCCTGATGAAGCAATCCCGCTATCTTATAATCTTTCCTAGGACTTTAGACTTACAGCACACCAGATCACATATGAAAATAGAGTCTAAAAATCTACACCATGCAACTTGCTGTTCAGGATCCATAACAACCAGTAATTTTGGGCTCCCAGTTTACCTTTATGCAAGGGAATTTTCTTAAAAGAATGTACACATTATTATTTGTGGCAGACCTCTATTTGCTTCAATAGGATCTGTATCTACAAACAGAACTCTAACTGGTACAAAAACGGAAATATAAATGATCAGGAGCAACCAATTTTCATTGTGCAGTGATTAAACAGTTTCAAGTTACTTACAGGCCTCTTTTAAATGTGAGAGTGTGAACAGAAAAGTGGAAGCAAAGATTTAACAAAGAGCTTATAGATAGCTGCAGGGCAGGGCACATGCCTGCCTAAAAGAGTTAATTTGGCTTTTCACAAGCTGGTTGCCATTTACCATGGGTAATGGGCTGAATGGGGCAAATTTCTGATGCCATTTTGTTTTGGTCTTCAGATTTTTACTCTTTGTACCCCTTGGGGCTCCCTTGGTTATTATGGCCACAATTCAGTTGTACTGTATTCCCCTGCATATATACCCTTTCAAGAATTACCACTTCGTAATTACCCCAAAACCTGAATGTTTTGGAGTATATTGAGGTTTCTTTGGTTACAAAGTGTATAAGATTCAAGATGTATGAAGAAATGAATGTAGATTTATGTACATAAACAAGTGATATTCTAGTAAGCTGAACAAGATGAGGACATTAGAATACTGTTTGGCAAATGAATCAGAATAAAATAAAGCCTTTTTAAACTGTATCCCAGTATGCAATACTGCAGGGCACAGTTTCTTTACTGAAGAAGTGCACCATACTAAAACGGACATGAAATCCTTCCCAATTTCAGTGATTTGAAATTTTAACATGCACAGTAATGCTTATGGCTAATAAAATGCTTCACGCTATTTATATGTCTAACATGATTTTCCACTGCCACACAGCACTAAGCAAGGGGCTTAACATTTAATGCTTGGTTGATCCATATTACTTCCAGCTTACCATATGCTCACTGAACCTTAATGAAATTTTACAATGACCCTTGGATTCATCTCGCTCACTTTTTCCTTTATCCAAATAAAGGTATTGCAGCAGCAGCAGATGCTCAGGATTCTTAAAAGCTAAGAAATACATATGTAATAAATCTACCCTATGTTTACATTTTAAGACTAGGAGAAGTTGTTGAGATGTTTTATAATCATTAGGTAGCTAGAACAGTAGGTATCCTTATACTGGTCACAGAATTTTAAGTGGAGTCTAACAGCCTCATTGACTAAAGTCTGAATAGATGCGTAGACCTGTGAATTCGCGTCTATTTGCGCTTATTGTGGAAACTCTGCGAAGTGGTGAATACATGATCAATTCAGGAGACTACGCAAGTTGCAAACTTATGGAGCTTTTTGCATCATTTTGTGTGCGCGTGCACAGGTACTTCTACTATTCACTAAGATGCAGAGTGGTGCGGAGTGGTACAACAGAGCAAATGCGACTAGGTAAACTGCTCAAATTCACCTGTTTGACTTCACCACTTCAGACTGGCAAATTGGGGGGTTGATGGCAGGTCTCCAGTGTTGAGGTGACTATTTCATCAAAAGTGACAATGACAATTGCTACTAAGTGACAACATGACCTAGGGACAAGGTGACATAAAAATAGAATATTCACAGAATACAGTTAGTGGGATATGATGAAACTGACATCATTGCCCTTCAATTGTCAAATTTGCCCCTCTCACAAGGATAGGTCACTTAAGTGCTAGGCTGTGGATGACACATGAAGTTGGAGGTCCCTGCCCCGTAGAGCTTGCAGTCTAATTGGGAGGAAGACATTACATATTCAGATAGGAGTATAATAATAGCTGTACCAATGTGCTGAAACACAGGTCAATAAATAGAAATATTAAGCATAAATAACTAAATAAGGATACAATAAAATATATACATAAAAATCAGTGGTAAATATCAATGCTAGTGCTCTAGAAGGTAGGATTTCAGTTTGGTTTTAAAAGTACGGAGGGAATGTTCCTGGCGAAGATAAAGGGGCATAATATTTCAGATGTGGGGGCAGAGAGAGAAAAGGGTTTGAGATGAGAGAGGGCAGTCTTGGAGTGTGGCATGTAAATCTGGTTACTTTGGGAGGAGCATAGTTGACATTGAGGAACGTATGGGCATACGAGTGAGGACATGTGGGGGGGGACAGCAGAGTGAAGTGCCTTAAATATCAAAAGGAGAACACTGTAAATGATATGTTTGTTCATGGGGAGCCAAGGAGCAGAGAGAGATAGGGTGAAAGGCTGTCCTTTCTGGGGAGAGAGGGAGAGAATTCTGGTAGCAGAGTTTAGAATAGACTGGAGCGGGGGAGACAGGAAGCTGAAAGGCCAGATAGAAGAATATTGCAATAGTCCAAGAGGGATAGGACAAGAGCATGCAGGAGAGTGTTTGTAGTGGAGCAAGAAAGAAATGGGTGGATCTTGGCAAAGTTGCGAAGAAAAAATTGACAGGTTTTAACAGTGTTGGAGATGTGTTTAGAGAAGGAGAGAGCAGAGTCAAAAGTCACCTCAAGGCAACGTACAGAGGTTACAGGGTTGATGATCACACCATCAACTAGAATGGAAAAGGAGGGAGCGGGTCTAGGTTTGGGCGGAAAGATAATCAGTTCCGTTTTAGAGAGACTTAATTTGAGCTGCCGCTTGGCCATCCACGAGGAGATTGCCAGGAGACAGTTGGAAATCTGAGTCTGTATTTCAGGTGTTAGCACAGGAGCAGATAAGTAAATTTGGGTATCATTTGCATACAAGTGATAATGAAGACCAAATGAGTTGATGAGATCACCTAACGAAAGAGTGTACAGGGAAAACAGGAGGGGAGGGTTATTAAATCCACACACAAAGTGGTGTTCTCAACCACCATTTTCCATTTCTACTGTAAGCTCCTTGGGGCAAAAACCTCCAACCTCTTGTGTCAACCACAACCTGGCACTTAAAGTGAAATATCCTTGTGATACTATACTTGTATTATTTAATGCACTTTTGCCATGTTTGTATTGTATTTGTGTTGTTAAATTGTACAGCGCTGCGTAAATTTTGTAGCGCTTTCTAAATAAAATTATACATAGTGCTTCCATACCTTTGGCTCACCCTGTATTTATTCTGTAACCAGAACTTTAGTAGCCTACTTTCTCCCTTAATTCTCCAGCCCCAAATAAACTATCATTTCCTTGTATCTTTCACCGAGCATCTCTGTAAAAGCTCTGCTTTCCAAAAACAACCCTTCACTTTTAATTAGGGAAAAATCTTACAAGCAGAATCTCCAGCAGAGCGCATGCATCCCTATGACTTGACTTGCATGCAATAATAGTAACTGAGTAATAACTGCCATTATAAGACTGAGCAGCCCATGTTTATTTTATACAGCCAGACAGGTATCTGCTATCTATTATAATGATCAGCAGTAATCAGTGCTATCTCCCAAAAATCACATGCAGTGAATCCTTAGTTAAAGTTCAGTGTAAAAAAAAGACATAGAGGAGTAATGGGAGTGCTAAATCATTCTGGGGAAGCAATTATGCAGAAGATAGTTACATTTATCACACAACCAATTTGTGACCTGGGGTGCCCATGAATCATTACGAAGCTGTAACAGCCAAGTCTCCGTTACCAGGACAAGAAACTTTAACTAATGCTCATTATTTCCTACAGAATAAAAACACAGCATGCACAAAATATGCAGTCAGTACATATATTTCTAGTTTTTTTTTCTATACATAAATGCTAACCGATAATAAGGGAAAACTAAATAAATGCAGACAGCATGAGTGCTGCATAAATAGTGACTTGAATGTGCCGAGCAACTGTAGAGATAAAGCATTTATTTTCTGCAAGATGATTAGGCGCATACTTCTTGTTTTGCTTCCCTTGGGTGTTTATCACATTTCGTTCATAACAATCCTGGCAACACAATGATGAAGTTCAGCAGAATAACTCTGTTGCTGATAAAGCATTCATCAGCGAAGCAAAACTACTAAATTAGCTTAGACCATGGATTTCTATCAATATTCTTCTTGGTGCCATCATTTAATCTGGAGCACTTCTCGTTTAACTCGCTACTTCTTGCAGACATCAGTGAGTGCCTAGTGCTACTGGAACTTTACATAAAAGGGTTCAGGCAAATTAAAATTCGAGTACCAATCTATACAAGCAGATCTGTATGCGATATTATGCACAGTGTAACCTCTATTTGACTGAATGCCGCTACACTGCTCTTTAAATAGTAAGTGTAGTTTTTGTCTAATTCTGTATAAACGGGAGGTGGGACTGCACCTCATTATGAAGTTGAGTGGTGCACATTTGAATGAATATGTTGATGATAATGACCATATAATGACTAGTTATATGTTGGTTGTGTCGTAGTAACCAACTGACAGTTATCAGTATAAAACTATATAAATTGCTGATTTAAATTCAAAATCAGCCTACATATGGGGCCCTTTAAAGCTGATACTTATAGCTAACTGCTAGCATACAATGAAATTTAATATGGGGAGGCCAACAGTCAAAGAGCTACAAATGAGTCATCTATAAAATGTTATAACTGTTATATATTCACTGGCAGATTTAAACTTGCCAAAAGTAGTCTTTTTCAGTCTGTTAAAGTGAATCGCTTACTACACTTTGGGTGATAACTATTGTAGAAGTGTTTAGAGTAAACAAGCAGAGTGTAAATGGAGATGCTTAGTTTTGTGGCTAAATTAAATTATTTTCTTTAAAAATATGAAAAGTGAGAAACAGGGACACATTTTATATAAGAACTGACATCTGTAAATGGAGCACACAGACATGTAATACCTGAAGAAAGATCAATAATTCTCCCTCCTAAAGTCTATTGATTACACCATTTATCAAGGAGATGCCTTAAAGGGAAATAAATCCTGTCCATAAATAAGGCTGACTCTCTTTATTTTCTGATAATTGCACACAAAAACAACATTATGAATAGCATAGTATCACTTGATATATATATTTTAAACATTATGGATGGAAACAAATAATAACAAAATACTAGAATGTTCCTTTTAAAACACTGTAAGGTTAACACAGTTTGCACCTCTCAAGCCTTTTATTCAAATTCCTGGCTTAAGTTTCCAAGAGTGAAATTTAATAAACTCAGAAAAGCCCAATTTCGCTTTTCTGAGTTTATTCCCGCGAGATATCGCAGTAAATATTGCGCAATATTATTCAATCGATATTTACCGACCGAAACTTTTCAATCGAGTTTTTCTATTGAATTTTTCGATACAAAGGGAAGCCATACTACTAATGTTAAGTACGGCTACCTTTCCATCGAAAAGTTTCCGTCGGTAAATATCAATTGTATAAAATCATGCAATATTTACCGCAAGATCTCACAGGAATAAACTCCAATTTCGACCCAAGAGTAGTAGTAACAGAGGAAAAGAAATTTTACTCAACAGTAACAAAATGACAGGCTGGATTGTTCCTTTAAATGCTCTGCTGAGCTGTCATCAATGCGTCCTCCCTGTATGACGTCCGCGCTCTCCACATGACTTATAGCAAATGCCGGCGCGGGGCTGCAGTAGAAGCGCGGCTGGAAAAGAAAGAGGCTGCGATGGGGATCTGCTTCTCAGACGCCGTAGAGTCGCCAGCGCTGTTTGAGGATGGAAGATGCAACCCGGAAGTGCTGGGCAGCCCTTCTTTACCGCTAAGAAATTTATCTTTTTATAAAAAATCGATAATTAATCACATTTATGAAAAAGTGTTAGCATGTATAAATAAAAAATGTGTTTTTTTCTAAAGCGGCCTGACTGTTCCTTTAATCTTAAGGACACTGCTATTATAAAAATAAAACTGCTTCTGCCAACTGTATGCTGTTTTACAAATAACTCCTGACACTCTTTGCATAACCATGTGCAAGCAGTGAGATATTACTGGTTATTATTACTAGTGCCTCAGCAGTCCCAGTTCCTTCACTGTAGCTACTAAACTTTAGAAATAATCAGTGTAGGGAGCAGGTTTATCACTTACTTTAGCTGCTGGAGTTACTCCCCCTGTGTTGTTACTTCCTGGATTGTGTGAATAGTGACATCATCAGGATGAGGATGCTGGGACTGCATTTTAACCTGCCCCAGAACAGGAAGAGAAGTCAGGAATATGGAGGGAGAACCTCATGGCATGGAGGGACTAATCCCAGCCTACTGCAGTTCCCTGTACTGAATACTGACAAGATTAACTGCAGTGACAACCTGTTCCCTGGCCTGCCTGACATAGCAGCACATTACAGTTAGATTACTGTAATCCACAGTGAGGCTTCTGTGGATTACAGTGCAGCACATTACAGTGAGGCTTCTGTGGATTACAGTGCAGCACATTACAGTGAGGCTTCTGTGCTTTACAGTGCATCTGGAGGATTGCTGTTTCCCTTGGATTATAATAATAAAGCTGCAGTATCTGGATTATCTCCTTCCCTGTGACATCAGCTGCATCACTGAAGAC